>VYZX01011345.1:3592-16586 GCA_013401335.1 Brachypteracias leptosomus
ATATAAACAACATAGCTATATTCATATATTATACATTATAAATATTTACCTTATATTTATAACTTACGATGTTACTTTTGTACTTTTCTTTGTGAAAGCATCTAGAATATCTTTCTTTGGTTTTAATTGTTATCAACTTACAAAGCAAAACCTGAACCTCTGGATTTTTGCAGTTAAGCTACTGACAAGCTAATGTCATGCCCCTCTAATGCAAGCCATATATCACAAGAACCACACAGTGTTTTTCAGCACTCACTCACAAAGCAGCTTGCCTAAAGGAAGGTCATACTCAGTCATTATATTAGAGAATCCTTCTGCATGCACATGTTAGCTATGTGGTGTGTCACTTTACATTTATAGTAGCATTACTCCAAGTCTGATGTAAATTTTATGACCCAGAAGGTTACCACTTAGGCACTCTGTCAAATATCTTCAGCCATATCAGTCCAGCATATTTTTGACAGAAGAAAGCAAAGCCTGCACACAGTAGGAAGACTAAAGGGTCTTTGCTGTTGTTTTGGTGTGATTTGCCCCCAAAGGATAGAGCACCCCAGCTGATTTAGTTAAGGAGTCACTGGAGCAGTGCGCACAGAGCATGCAATGACTTTCTTTTGGTATTCAGTTCTCAAGGTTAAACCACATTGAAAAGCAGTGGATCGTAGTATCTACAGTCTAAAATAACATTAAATGACAAGCATGCATCCTTTCTGCCACATCATTTCACAAGTCAGCTGTTGGAGAAACATGAATCATCTCTGTTGCACTGGGACAACGCCAGAAGCATTGCCTTTCCAGTTCTCTCTGCCAAAGAAAGGGAGAAAATAAATACATACATACCTACATACTCAGGCAGTTTTTCCCAGGGTACTAGTGCCAGAATTGGTAAATAGGCAGATGTCAAGATAAATTTAATACAAAATTGGAAAGCAAGTTTACCCGATGGTTCATAACAAGCAACTGATCAAAGAGTATTAGACTGTTATGAAAGCATTTTCATGTCTCTTTTGCTTCATTTTGTGCTTTTATTTCTTTATCATTGGATATTAATTCCTCACCACATCTAAATTAATATGTTTCTAAGTCACTAACAGCTAGAGGATATTTAGGTCTCGCTCAGGGAATCACATTTCCATTAGCCCCAGTCCCATGTACACTAGCATAAACAGCAGCATGTGCAGAAGTGAGCTATTAGTCTATAACAGCACTGAAAAATAAGGTGTTTATCATTGTGGTAGAAACTATCTGCAGTACCGTAGAATACTCCAGACACCTGTAAGATGAAGAGGAGTTGGAAGCACTTCAAGCATACAAGCACAGAGCAGGCACAAAGCCTTTCTTTCTGGGTGAACTTTTAATACATTTTCAGGGTCGTGTGACCAACTACCCTGAAGAGCTTGCTAGTGGATGATAAATAAAATTAATTGTATGAGGTAGAGCTTTTGACATGGCATTAAAAACCTCAAACAGTACTGATGATGTACTAAACATCAGAGAACTGAGATAAAAGACATTTCTGGGTAAAGGATTTCATTTTACAGATACCAGATGCATGATCACCTGTCCTTAGATCTTACTGATTTTAAATAAAATTAATAGCTAGAAAAGACAGAAGCAAAGTAAAAAGCTGTGAATGAGGTACCGATACAACAATAAATTCCATAAAGTAAGAGATTCTGCTTGTGAAGCAGGTTTTACCCCTTCTGTGCAAGAGATCAGCTGTCTTAAACAGTTTTAAGACCAAATTAAACAAAACTGAGCAAAAGACAATCTAGGATGTTTCACACAGATAACTTAATGGAAAGAAAACCTGCATGCACACAAACACACGTTTTGCAACAATATAAAAATGTATGCTTCATTACAGGAGGAGCAGTGGCCAAAAATTCTAAAGATGCTGTAAGTTCCGTCTTACTAGATAATAAAAATTATTTGATTCCTGTGTATCACTTAAAATTCTAGAAACACTCACAAATCCATATATATTTAAATATAGTTATTTTTAAACAACCAAAAAATCCCAGAAAAAACTTACACCTCTTTCATCCTTGACTGTGTGACCACAAATTTCAGGTGGTTCAAGTTAATTTCACTTCTTAGAGAAACATTAGCATCACAGAATCACATTTACTAAACTGCGTTTATTTATATGACATAGATATTCTTCTCTATATCATGAACATTTTGCGATTTTGCAAAATTCCGTTCCTCTATCCTTCTCACTGTTCTCCACTCTTCTTCAAATATGCCTGCCCTTCTTGAGCTATTTTCTTTCCACTTCATGAACAAGAAAAGTAGTAGTAGACTCAAAATATCTCTTGCCTGATACTTCTCAGCAGATTAATTTCCGTCCATATTGATATTTAATCAGGATTCTGCCATTTGCAGAATTCAGCTTCAACCACTGCCCTTTTCCTTTCTGAGCACAATTATGAATGATTAACAAGACTTACAGTTCATTACGGACTTGTAATACAAGCTATTTTTCCAGTGATCTGTTTTGTACATTCAGCATTATGCACGGCTGGTATAGTACTTCATAGCAAAATGTTATTAGCACTCTAACTTTGCTCCTCTTTTAATGTCATTGATTATTGGAAGTTGTGGCACTGGTGAATGCATAGGATAAAGAGCTAGGATGTAAAATGGAATCCAAAGTCCACAGTACAGGGGAAGACACAACACACCCCATAGCTGGTGCTAAGGTCTTCTTTTTAGAAACCAGAATTTTAACCATATAGCCTGATATATCTGGAAGCACTAACATCACCTATACAGTAGAGTTTGTATAATCACTGCTAGTTGCTACTAATGTCACACCAGCACTCAAGGAAAAAAAAAAAAACCAACCTCAAAACCCTGCCAAATCCACATGAGCTCAGTCTCACCTTTTCCATCAAGGATAACAGATGCATGAGAAATATCTCACACATGGCTCGGAGTATTTTATGTTTTATGCTTTTGCAAAATTTTTGCTGTGACA
Organism: Brachypteracias leptosomus; assembly: GCA_013401335.1. NCBI lineage: Eukaryota > Metazoa > Chordata > Aves > Coraciiformes > Brachypteraciidae > Brachypteracias > Brachypteracias leptosomus. The sequence goes on from VYZX01011345.1 coordinate 6,573, forward strand.
GAGTGCTTTGCAATATTTGAAACTATCTGGTGCTCTTAAAGCATTACACATGGAGTAGCTAAGAGGTAAGAAGATAGCAAAGTAGTGTCTCTACAATACTTGAGGCCAAAAGCCCCTTTGTTTTTAAAGGTCAGTTTTGCTCAGCTTAACTGAACTGCTGTGCAGTGTGGTGCATCTTCAGTGGCTTCACAGCAGGCCTAGGGATATAAATATGGGATCATTCAAGCATTTGAAGAGACATTAGAAATGTGCTTGGCTCCAATTATTCCTTGTGAATTCACTAATAAGCAAAGAGTATTTTAATCTCCAGAGACATGTAAGCTTTACACATGTGCTAGAATCCACTATCTTTCTTGTCATTACTATGCAGACTAAGGCAGGAAAAGGTCCTTTCCAGGAGGTAGCTGAAAAAATGAAATAGAAGAGTTTCACTATGAAGCATGTGTAGAATATATCTGTCCCAAGAAGTGGAAACTGACAAAATGTCCCACTCAAGGTAGCTCAGGCCTCTACCAGACATGTCCAATGAAGTACCTCTGGAAGAGGACTATGCCTTTTACCACATGTAACATCAACACCACCAGGAACACCTTTTAAAATTTAGTGACTTAGTGGTGTAAGATAAAGGTAGTTCCCTGGAAATGTTGTCAAGGACTGGGAGGATGAGGCACTGTTTGTTGCATGGATGGAGAAATGGGAGAGGAGAAAAATACTACTCTTCTGTAAGGGCTTCCAGGCACTCAAGCTTTCCTTCAGAAACCTGTCAAGAATTCAGGAGAAAGACTATCAAATATCACTTCACATTTCTTTTACAAACTTTTTTAGTAGCTATACTTTTCAGAAGTGTCAGAGCTACTATTCCCTTGCTATTATATTTAAGGAGAAAGATGAGGTAAGGATTATGCAGACACAGCATGATTCACTCAGACACTGTCATACTCTACTTAACAGCTACCACTGTGTAAATAATCACTAACACTTGGGAAGAAAATCACATGTGTGCACCCAGCAAAACCCATTTCTTTTTCTGTGGAAAGAGATTTGAAATTTGATAACTAAAGTTATTATTAATACCAAGATGAGGTTCTGAAAAAGAAGTTCAGATTGTTACAGAAGTAAAACACTTCCAAAAATGAAGAAACTAAAATAACCTAACTGTTCCTATAAAATTAATACTTCCTTTCTGGCCAATAGGATTGCCTCCTAAGGCTTCTAATTAACTCCTGAACAAGATTTAGCTGCTATTTCCTTACAATCACACAGTCTTTCTTCAAGAATTTGCTAAACATCTGTTAACATCTCCTGTACATGTTCTAAATGTCTGCTAAACTTTATGACTCCTCCACTCCCATGATTGTTTCTGAGCTCAGTCACAGCTCTGCCAATCTGCTTCAACAGATTGCTCTGCTATAAAATGAAACTTCGTGTAAATCAATGAAAGAACTTCTGCCACCAGTTCTGGAACTGGAAGTAGGATGGTTTAGTTTAGGGGTGCGTCCTCATTTTTCATAAAATAACGCTTAGGAAGAAGTTGGCATTTACTGAACAGTTTCTGGCAGTGTACTATTGAACTGTCCTAATTTTGGGGTATTCCAATAGTTTTGACATTGAATATGCCTGTTGTTGCTGTTTTTAAGCTCTTCTGTTAGTTTTTAGTACTTAGGAATGAAAGAAAGTTGAAAAAAAGTGTCAGAAAATACAAAATGTATGCAGCTGTCAGCAAGTTTCAGGTATAAGATGCCCAAATGCAACCCAAAATCTACTTCATCATACTCTTTCTCTTACACAGCATTAATCACATCTATTTATTTACGTTTCCTTAGAATTGCTCCATTTATTTTTTTAACTCATTAGCAAATGTAGTGATGCAAAAAAAGTTAATTTTTTTTTTTTTCTGACAGTTCCTTTTAAATAATTGCTTTCCTAAAAGAAGTACATCCAATACTCCAGATCTAATCCACTACCACTAAACCACAGGAATATTCATTTTAAGTCCATTACCACTGACACAGTAGAAAATTGTAATATTATGGGGAAAGTATAGTCACCATATATCTTATGAAATCTTCAGTTCAAGCTTTTTTAGAAAAATCTGGCATTGCTTAATTTGGCAAGCACCGGTTATGCAAGGTAATAAACAGTGGCATAATTAGGGTCTAGCATAAAGTACTTGTACGCAACCAAAATGTATTTCTGATGAGATTAATTCACAAATTCTAGCAGTAATTGGAATTTATGTTAACAAACCACTTTTTGCATTCTAGTTTTTAGCTAAGTGGAAACCTTACAAAGTAAGGAGAGAAGGCACTGTAAAACTTCAGCATTTCTTTGTTTCATCCCTTGATGACTGCACAAGGAATTCTCTAAGTGATACAACTTTTTGACTGAAGTTTCAATTGCTTAAATGTGTTCCTTTGTAGCTCATCTAATTTTAGGCTCCTTTGTGGTCTCATTTATGTCTTCAAGTGACACCAGCATTTATTTATTCTTTTGTTCTCTCTGCACAAACCTACAGTGTCATAGTAAGAAAAATCTACAGAACACTTTAATAAGGTGGAAGCACTTCACCTGGAACCATGAGATGAATTGCTAAATACAATTTAAATTGAGGCTACTGAACAAAAATCCCAAACAGACTGTACTGTAGGTTCAGTTTAAGGCCCTGGCTTTACAATAAGCCTGGAGTAGGGATCTGACTCCAATCAGGTGCTTGGACTTACCTTTTGCTCAACTCTTGTCACAGCACTCATTCTCTGTAACACAGAGAAATTTATACATATTTATTAGATTAATTTTCTACTGCCTCAACTATTTTCAGTATCTTGAGAAGATTTTCATCACACACCACTGCCCTGCCAACCAAACTCAAATTGCTCTGCACCAGTGTTACCATCATTTCAAAACACTTTTACACTGTAGTTTTATTTCTATTTGTCTGGGACCTGATCCTGCTCTCACTGCAATGTCAGCAGCAGATTTGTCACTATTATGAACATACAGATATAGCGTATCTTTCTTCTGCATGTACTTCTTCCTTATTTCCTTTTGTGATTGGTTGTCCCTGGCTAGATGCGGGATGCCCACCAAACCTGCTCAAAAACTCCCCTTCCTCAGCTGGACAGGGGAGAGAAAGTATGACAAGAGGCTTGTGGGTTAAGATAAGGACAGGGAGACATCACTCACCAATTCTCATAATGGGCAAAATGGACTTGATTCGGGGAATTTAGTTTATTACCAATCAAAATAGAGAAGTGTAATGAGAAATAAAACGAAATCTTAAAAACACTTTACCTCCACCCCTCCCTTCTTCCTAGGATGAACTTTACTCCTGATTTCTCTACCTCCTCCCAACCCTGAATGGTACATGAGGGGATGGGAAATGGGGATTGTAGTCAGTTCATCACACATTTCTGCTGCTCCTTCCTCTTCAAAACCAAAGGCTACAGTCCTCTATGAACTTCTCCAATGTAAGCCCTTCCCACAGGTTACAGTTCTTCACAAACTGCTGCAGCACAGTTCCCTTCCACAGGATGTAGTCCTTCAGGAACAGACTGCTCCAGCATGGGTCCCACACAGGGTCACAAGTCTTACCAGAAAATTTGGTCCGGCATGGGCTCTTCTCCCTCTGGGTCCATAGGTCCTGCTCAAGCAGGGGCTACACATGGGGTCACAGACTCGTTTGGGTACATCTACCTGCTCTGGCATGGGGTCCTCCATAGGCTGCAGGTGGATATCTGTTCCACCATTAACCTACATGGGCTGCAGGGGGACAGTCTGCCTCACCATGGTCATCACCATTGGCTGCAGGGGAATCTTTGCTCTGGCACTTGGAGCACCTCCTCCCTTTCCTTCTTCACAGACCTTGGTGTGTGCAGTCGTTTCTCTCATATATTCTCACTCAATACTCTGGTTGCAACTTCTCTTGCACAGTAACTTTTCCCCCTTCCTAAATATGTTATTAAAGAGGCTCTAACACCGCTACTGATAGGCTCGGCCTTGGTCAGTGGTGGGTCCATCTTGGAGCTGGCTGGTACTGGCTCTGTCAGACATAGAGGAGTCTTCTAGCAGTCACAGAAGCCACCCTTGTAGCCCCCCTGCTACCAAAACCTTGCCATGCAAACCTAATACATCTTTCTAATAGCAGGATGTTAGGCCTAATTCTACATTTAGTTTTCCTTTTAGTATTTAATGACATTCTTTAATTTTTTGTACTTGCATTTTTTTCCTAGTCTATATAAAGGCTAGTGAATGGTTTGGTTGTTTTTCTTCTAGAAGTCTAGAAAATATTAATTGAGTCTACAGAAATGCCACCCTCCTCTTTTCCCACTCTGTTTCCTTTTACTTCTCTTTTTAGCAATTTTCCACCAAACTTATCTATGAAGACAATGTGTCAAAGAGCATGAAAAAGGAAAAACAGCCATTTGCCTCCTTAACACCTCCTGTTTATTCAGAACCATCACTATTTCCTCTAGGATTCTTCTTTTCAACAAAACTAAGAAAGTAGCAGTGGCTTTCTTGTTTACTATTTGAATAGATGCATGTAAATCTTAAAAAAAATAAAATTGAGACATGGTGTACTACTACTCTAATAATATAAAACTTTCCTCAGAATTAAATTCTACAAGAAGTATCTATAAATCCATCATGTTTTTCTTCTAAAACAAACCACTTGAATTCATGAAATTATACAAATATTTTCAATTTTGTCTGTGCCTGAGGCACTATTCTATCAAGGCATGACACTGGAGAAGAGTTGACCATTATCAGAGTGGCATCTTCAAGTGACATCCAATTATTTCTTTATTTTAAAGCCATTTTGATTAGCTTTAATTATACAGCAATTATGAAAGCCGCTATAATTACTGTAACATACTTACTAGCCAGAGTACAAAACTGGTGGTAGTCTTGTTTCTCTTTTTATTAGTCAAAATAGAAACACAGAGAACTGATTCTGAACTCTATAATAGTTCTGTTTAATTGAGACAGAAGTTATCTTTAAAAAATAAATTTATTTTTGGTTTTGTTGACCAGAAGGTTTGTTCACAATTGTTTGCACAAATGCCTGTCATGGACTGAATTCCTGAGACATAATATGCATTTCTGTAACAGAATTTTATTATATCGCCTTTTGTCATTCACAGCACTGGTGTCAGCATCAGAAAAACATAAGTAGTAAAAATAACTACACCTACAAACCCATTCACACTAAAAACATAATTAACGTAAAATCTTTTAATATATTTTCTATCTTATTCTGTGTACCCTGTTATAAAAAATCTCCCTATTGCAGAACACATTTCATTCACAAACAAACAAACAAATTTCCTACCTAAAAAAAAAAAAATGAAGACAATAACGTCTCATTTTGTCATCCTCTGTGCTTCAGACAGCATGGCGATATTTGGTGTACAATTTTAGAAAATTTATACTCTGATTACAGTCAGTATGTGACAAACCTAAAATCAGTAATATTTACTAACCTAAGTTCTGTCATTTGTTTGACATGGATGAATTTTGATTTTCCATTTGACTCCAGAAGGATCTTAAAATAGCTTTTAGGCTACAGAGCAATGGGCTTTCTGCAAGGACCACTGAAAGGGTAAAAGAAATGATCCAACTCCAAATTCTTTACAGTTGTCTCTACAAGTCACTTTTATCATTTTGTCCAATGCACAATCAAATGCACTAAGTAAACATGCTCTGCCACTGCATTTGGGAGACTGTTATGTGATGAGCTTTACTAGCATACCAGGACACTTTCCATAGCACTTCTGCAACACAATTTAACAAACAAACAAAAACTTAGTCATTTCATGCAGTCAATTCAATCACACTTTGTGTGCATTTAGCTTTGCATTTTACAGCCTTCACTTATTCATAAATGGTGCCTCGTACTACCTTCCCATGCCTGACAAACAAGCCTCCAGAGGAGCTGCTCTTGCTCACCTAAACAGGTTACCTTTGCAATCCTTTTGATAGAAGTCTGGTCTCATTTAGGCATTTTAGAAAGAAGCAGACCCATGCTACCTTTTCAAGTGTTCTAGAGCCCACTGCTGTCTTATCACCTGTGTCAGTAAGATCCAAAACCCCACAGATCATGTGAAGCAGAATTTGTTGTTTTGATTAATTTTAAAATGTTAAACATTTTTTCATAAACAATGCTCTGAAAAGAATTACTATGAAATTTCAAATTAAAGTATCTCTCTTCTTTTCAAACCAAATTAATCAAATATTGTACTGCAAAAATAAACTGGTTTAAGGTGTTGATATTAAAATTTTAATTTTGAAATTGAGTCTGCACTAGTAGGATGCAAATAATGCAATTTATAGTAAAGACATTCAAAATTACAGAAGATTAAATAGATATCACAATTTAGGTCTAAGTTATTTTAATAAAAAAATCTCTCATCACCTCAGAACAGTATTATTTTATTCTTAAAGCTCAGAAGACAAAGGAGATACGTGTAGGTTTATTTGATTTGATTCAAAGTATATCATTCTCTGAACTTTTTAACCGAGTTAACTAAAATGTTGAATCGTCAAGGTTAAATAGCTCTTAAAAACAAACAAACAAACAAACAAACAAACAAACAAACAAACAAACACAACAAACCAGCCTCCAAAGGATTATTTTACAAGGAGGAAGCTCTCTATTAGAGAAGAAGAAAACACAGAAATCTTAGTGTATCTTCCCGTGCCTGCACAGCCTGGCTCATAAAGCAGATAGAGGCTTAACAAAAAATGTCTACCAATCCCTTCATGCAGTTTAATTTCATCATTTTTCTCCACTTATTCCCATAAGAATTGCTTATTGTACCTAAGAGTACAACAATTGGTATATTTTTCTATGACTGTGTGTATTCAAAAGTTAGGAAAGCTCTTAGATGAACGTTACCTGATTACATTATATATTGTGCTTCTAATTCTTGATTAAGAGCATCAAATGTAGGATTAAGTGAAACATAACCGGGATTTACTTATGTGACTATGAAAAGATTATCTTCACATGCCCAAAGGAGAAAACAGCTTCAAAATCACTACCTTCTTGTGAAAACCTTAAGGAAGGTGAAGGGGTAAGGTTACTATCTGTGATTCTGACAAAGAACTAATAGAGAATAAACAGATGAGAATGGTCAGGAGAAGAGAATCAGTGACCACCACTGTTTCCATACGGATGTTTCAGCTGAGAGCAGAAACCCCAAGGTAATATCTGCCTCTATCAAGTATGGTACTTGAGCCAACAATACAATCATCTTGTTTTCACTTCCTGCCATCATAATTCGAGTATATTCAAGTAGAAGCAAGGACTCCCCTGGTGATTTAACAGTGGAATCAAATTCTGGGAAGATTATAAATCTTTTTAAAACCTAATGACCCAGTCAAAAAGTCTTTCTATAAACAAGATACTTGAGCTTGTGGATATTAATTGGTGCAGACTATCAAATTCAAATGCATTAGCTGTTTCTAAAGGCATCATCTGTGCATCTACTGTAAAATCTGTAATTGTTGATGTGTCTGTAAGGTCTTCCATATCATCTGTAGCAGGGAATGTTCAGCAAAAATATAAAGAAAAATCTTCTCAGCCTAATTATATTTTATTGAAATAATTATAAAAGCTGATACTTATTATTTGTAAATTGGAGAGAGAGAAAAAAATATTCAAATTAAGTCACTAGATTTAATTGTATAAATAATAGCATTCATTCTTTCACTGTTACATCTATGAAAGTCACAGAAGTAAACTACTACAATAAGTTGTAAGACAATTGTACAAGAATGCACAAGTCAAGCCTGGTAACTCAGTCAGCTCCAGATCATGGGAGAGTTTCAGTAGCTTCTTTGAGCAGTTTTACAGAACAAATAGTGGTTTTGTGAACTATGAATCCTGTTTACTGATTTTAGTCTTTATAATTTAAAAAGTGCTCACAGAATACTGGTAATGTAAAAAAAACAAGCCAAAAGATAATCTTTGATTTTTAGATAAGACTGCATAACCTAATCAGGTTCACAAACCTTAAATACATTGACCTCACAGAAGATTTCGTCTCAAATAACTTTTTTTTTTTCTTTTCAATTCTTCTCCTACTGATGCTTACTTTGTTGAGGCAGCCTGTTTATTCAGAACATATCACTTCCATTATTGTTATTACTGGTTATATACTGCAACAGTGCCTCAACGTCCCAGTCTCAGGGCAGGATGTATCCCAAAAAGGCACACCTGCCCCAGAGCTCTTCCCTTCAAAAAGTAATAGACAAAATATGTGCACTGGCAAACCGGTCTGTCTGGAGTGCATGCAGAGCTTGAAAGAGGCATGTGAAGGAGGATAACAAGGAAGACCTTAGATAACTCCTGGAGAGCTGCTTCCAACTGAGGGAGGCAACAAAATGAAAACTCTTCCAAGCATTGAGATGGAAATGTAAGTGAGAGCTGGTATTATGGGAGATGGAGAGCTACCCTTCCTACATGGCACAAGTGAACACAGGTGTAGTGCAGATAGGCTCTAAAGACCTTCGTAGGTGAAAACTAGTTGGGTTTGGGTTGTTTGGGGTTTTTTTAAGATCCACAAGACACAACATGACTGATGTGACGATATGATCAAATACTGAACTACAGGAATTTCTTTGCAACATCTTAGTATCTCTGAGCAAAGAAGAGAGTCTTTGTTGTCCAACAAGTGCAGTAAATGAGTTGGAAAGACTGGATGATGGAAGTGGGGTTTACTTATCTCTAAGGACAGCAGTGACTTCATCACAAACATTTCATGCCAAGAGAATATCCGAGACTTAGCTACATCATGAAGACGAGAAAAGTTCAAGATAAAGATGTTGACCAGAATGAAGACAAGAAAAGTGATAAAAATATACAAGGATGAAAAAAGAAAAGAATGACTAGGCACTGGTGCAGAACTCGTAATGCTGACTTATTGAGAAATGCTAATTTATTGAGATGTCAGGAAGTTTACATTTTAATTTGATGTAGAAAGATAAAGGGGAGATCTAGCAAATATCCACATCTGTCTTCCTGTCCTTCCCTGTTGTAAGGCAGCACAATTTATACAGGCGCACCTTACACAAAACAGTATAAGTTTGGCAAAGTTATGAAAAGATATTTATGAAAGGAACTGGCAGCCAGCATTATTTACATTTTACTTGTTTACATTTTTAATTATCATCCAGCTACAGGAAGGGAATTAAACAGAAATAGCTCCTATGAAATAATTAGATATAAAAGCACATAACCGATAAAAAATATACACAACTCTCAATGTCACAAGAGACTAGTATACCTTTCCCAGAGTTGTAAAGTAGTAAGATTTTAAAATTTGTTCCCCAGAAGGATTATAATACCATTAGTCTTAGGCAATATAAAAATTAAACAAAAGAGATAATAAAAGCTATGCTCTCTCCTGCTGTAGTCTAACTCTGAAATAGAACTTTGGAACTGAAGTGGTGAATAAGCAATGAAAACTTAATGGTAATTTTTCTATATCTGAGGCAGCAAGTTTGTACTAAAATGTTCAGTGAAGCATCCTCCAAACAAGATTTTGATAAAAAACCATACTCATTTTTCTACCTTATCACAAAGGATATGCTTGAGAATTAATTAAAGTTTTCAGAGCATTGGAGTTTCAGACAGACATTTTGGATTTTTTGAAAGTAAACCCTCAATTTTGAGGAAGATGGTTTTGATGCTCTTAAGTATTTTCTCCATTGCTTCTCATAATCTGGAAATTCAGAAGTTGGGAAAGTACAGAAAATTCAGAATTTGCTTTATTTCAGATATCCTTTCTTATGATGACAACCTAACAAAGTTACTGATATGTCTTCTATATTTTATGAAACTAATATTATGTGTATTTAATGAAGATATTATAATTTTTCCTCCCATATGCCCACTCATGATAGGTTCTTTTCTGTTTTAAATGAGATGTGTTAATTTTCCTGAAATCCTTTTACTTCATTCTTACAGGGAATAAAATGTAGAACTGGACATTTCAAAATCTTGTTTGGAGG
>VYZX01011347.1:0-18364 GCA_013401335.1 Brachypteracias leptosomus
ATCAGCTGATCCTCGAAACTCAAAGAAGAAAATTCCATCGATTTTTAGAATTTTCACTCTCAAGAAGAACATACTCCTCACAAAAAAGCATGTCAACCGACTAGTAAGATAATATACACAAAACTGTGCATTTTCTTTTCAGTGCAAGATTTACAGCTTCATAGGTCTATGAAAGGGATTGTACAGTCTGGTAGCTGTAACAGGAAGTAACATCATTTGATCATCTGGAAAATTCCTTCCTACCATGTAATACCAGCCCAATTAGATTTCATATTAGTAGGGAGCTCTCAGAGTAGACAAGGTAATATGCAAATACTAACGTGTCTCAAAATAAAGGTGTTTGGGTTTTGCCATTGAATAAATTATAAAAATAATTAAAGCCTTGGAGAAATAAGAATCACCAATTTTTACATTAAATTTTAAGAACAAATTCACTAATACACATGATTTACATTCTAAAAAAATCCTCTAGTTCCAGGAATGTACATACTCATGTCTTGCAACAGATTCATTTGACTGCTTTCCTTGTTATATACCATGGAGTTTACACAAAGTTACACCAAACAGCACCTGAAAAAACTCCCACTCATACACACTTTTCATAGCAATGCTAATAAATCCACATTTAAGAATGGACTTAAATAATACAAATTTTGTAGCTACAGAATTAAATAATTGTCACAGACTGGCTACTAAACCCAAGTTATTGTTTTCTATGCAGACACTAGAAACAGCAGGGCAGGCACAGATATAAAGCAGATTGCAAAGACTCCTATAGTCATTATTCATGTAACAAAGGTTACTCAGCAAGCTCTGTTTATAATAAAGTAACTCCTTATTCTTAATTTCATGGATTTTTTTTGTGAGATGATCAGAAACATTAAATGTAGGTAATTCAACTTTGCTTTCCAGAATTTCAAATTCTCAGTACAGCCTGCATTAGCCCTCTTCAGTTATAAAAATCACATTGGTTTTCAACTTGTGATTTTGTAGGAAATAACACAATATGAAGCACAGAACATTATGGTCTAATAATTCATTCTTAAAATTACCATGTTTTGCTAAACAAAGATATATTTATAATAATATTCTATTTAATGGCTATAATCAAGAAAGCAAAAAAAAAATAAATCAGAGAATGGTTTGTGTTGGAAGGGACCTCCAAAGGTCATCCAGTCCAACCCCTCGACAATAAGCAAGGATATTTTCCATATATTATGAAAGATTATTCTACTTAGGATTTTCTATCAATTATTCTTACAGGTCTAATTTAAGAGATTATACTTATTTTATGGGCCTATTGTACAAATATTAGTATTTATACATCAGAAAAGACCACTACTAGATGCGCAATATACCTCTTCAGTAAATCGAAGCAACTATAGAACTATTCTGTTTTCAAATCTAATACATATTTTTATAAAGCATTAAAGTAACCACAGTGAACATCTATTCAACTACAAGAGCAATACACCATACTACTTGCATAATCTCCAGATTAAGAATCAACAGTCCAGTAAACAATTCTGGGGGACATAAAGGTCAGCAGAGAATAACATCATTCATGAAGAGCTTTCCAAAGCATCTAAGTAATAGCAAATTTTATTTTTTCCTAGCTGTAAAACATATTTTGATTTTATACAAGACTTTCACAGCAGACAGATTTCAAAAGAAGGAATTCTCAAGAGGAAGAGCGAGACTACAATCTGCAACTGAGACACAATGGAGCTAAACAGTCAAAAGTAAATGGTGTGGGGCAACAGATAGAAGAAAGACCTCGGTAATGAGAAAACAAGGCACAGGTCTGCATTCCTCAAACTTATGTACAACCAAGCCCACAGCTAGAGAAACAAGCAGAAGGAGCTAGAGCTCCAACTATGATCACAAAATTATGACTACAGGAATAACAGAGATGTTTTGGGAGAGTTTGCATGGCAATAAAACTGTGAAGGACAGAGTATAGCTCTTCAGGAAAGAAAGGCAAGGAAGATCAGGGAAGAGAGTTGCCCTCTGTACAAAATCAGTAGTTCAGACTCATATAGCTTTTCTATAGGATGGGAGATAATCTTGTTAAGAGCTCATGGTTTAGGATCTGGTAAGAGGCCATTAAGGGTGACATCCTGGTGGGAGTCTGTTACTACCTGATTGAGGTGAGGAAGCAGATGAAATCTGTAAAGAACTTGAGGAAGTCTCTGTATCACAGATTCTCATTCACATGGGCAGCTTTGCCCTTCCTGATAACTGCTGGGAATGCAACATGACAGGACAGAATAAATCACAAGGGTTTCTGGAGAATGTCAGGATAATTGCCACATCCCAGGGATACATGTACTGGATGGAACAGCCAAGAATGAAACACACCTGGTCCTGCTACTCACTAAACAAGGAAGAAATTAGTAGGGAGTATGGTAATAAGTGGTAATCTTGGTAGTATCTTAGCAATCATCCTCATAACTGAAGGCACATAGCAGAGCACAGAATCTTGACTTCAAGAAAGCAGCTATAACTTTGTTTAGAGAGTTGACAGATGGGGTTCCTATGGGTAAACTTGAATAGCAAAGGAGCTCAAGAAAGCTGGCTGGTCTTTAAAGACCTCCAAGCACAATGAACAGTTCATCCTCATGTGGAGAAAATGAGACATATCAGGAGACTGGTATGGCTAAAGCAGGGAACTAATAACAGACATCTAGTGCAAAAAGGCAACTACACAGAAGGAATTCAGAAATATTGCTCAGGCATTTAGTAATCTTGTTAGCAAAACTAAAGGTTTTCTGCAGCTGAGGCTCAAAACAGACTTTAAGGTCAACAGAAGAACATCTATGGCTAAACAAGTACTAAAAGGCTGAGCAAAGAAAATGTGGGCCCATTACTGCATGAGGCAAGTTGATTTAAGAGCAGACACACTAAGGATTAGGTACTCAATGTTTTCTTTGCCTTCATCCTCAACAACAAGGTCTCCTAGGCCTCTGTGTTTAGTGAAAGTTCAGGAAAGGAAAGTACCAGCAGTGGATGGGGATTGAGTCAGGGATCACTTGAGAAAGCTTGACCCATACCAATCTATGGCTTCAGATGGGCCACATTCAAGTGTGCTAGAGAAATCACCATTGTCCTTGCAGGGTGACTCTATCACTTATCAAAGGTTGTGGAGATTGAGAAAGATCTTGATCTAGTGATATAAAGCCAATTGATCCCATGATACAAATAATTCAACTTCAAAACCGTAGCATTTTGATGCAGTGAGGGCAAAGTCTACACAACCACCTAAAGTATCTTGCAGATACTGGCATACAAGAACATGTAAGACAGATAAAACTAGCGAAAAAAACAGGAATTGGCTCTTCTGCTTACCATACTGATAACTGAGAAAGTCAGGATAATAATACAAATGTTAAAATATCATTTTCAGATCCCTAAAGCATTTAATGAAGCTTTTCACAATCCAAACCCAACACTTTAAGTCTTGAACTAGTCTTCCACATCTAATCCACTATTAACTTCCAATTTCAACTTAGCACAAGCAGTTTGTATGCCAATAATGCAAAGAAAAATGGAAGTGACAAACTGCTATTAATATGATGTACAGGCCTAAAACAATGATGACAAATTAATCCAGTCTCTTTTACAGACTGTACATTACCAAATTCACAGCTGAAGAATCCCATTTGATTTCTATAAACAAAATGCTAATCTTTAGAATAAAATGCTAAAGTGAGGTACAAGTGTGCACTTAAGTTTATAGTATTCACATTACAGAGAATGAATTAATAAAGATAGTTTTAATGGAAAATTACTGATAAATATAATTTCAGTACTATCTTGCAAGTGAAAGGCTTAAGATAATTTTTCTGGAACTGCAAAGAAGCAGAAGCTGGCTGTAAAACATCTCACTGTAGGGTATTTAAACATTTCAAGCAAGAAAATTTCTCTGTTTCCCAGAGCTAAATGTAGAAGGATGACTTTTAGAAAGGTTAATAACACCCAATGGCATGCCCTCATTCTTATATATAAAATATGAGGATGACCAGTTGTGATGGAAAGAACAAATATCAGCAGCCATCCTTTAAGGACACAGACCCTTCAGGACTCCTCTCTTCCACCATTGTGATGAAATCTGCTTTTAAATGTGTCTCAAAGGAAAGCTGATAAGATGCACATGTGCTAGTGTATGCTACAAATCCTGGCAAAGGCACTGGGTGTTAAGGGAAGCTGATGACAAATTAATCTCTTTTGATAACCATAGCTTTTGAGATGTTGGAGCTTGTACTTTCCTGCACTAATCACCTTAAGGTCTGAAGGCACTTGCTTACATCCCTAAATTCAGTTTCTCTTAGGAATTATTCTTCCACTAGCTTATCTCCTCCTACATCCTTCCTGAAATCAGGACAAAAAGTAAATGAGTTTTTATGGATTTCAAATTAAAGAATTACATTTTATCACAAATTACAGCCCACAGTAGTTGATTATATAACTATAAAAGAGGCATAAGAGACTTCACAAAGTTTTCTTCCAACTTCACTGTCCTCATTTAGTCTTCTGCTTAACAAGGGAGTGGAGATCAACTGAAGGGACAAAAAAATGCAGAAGCTAACATTTCATTCATACTCCATCTGTTTTAATCAACCTCAGAACACAAAACACAGTATACATTATAGGAGAAAAAATCATTACATGAATTATTAGCCATACAGTTTCCACAAAACAGTCTTCCTTATACTTTAGTGTGGTTAATCAAAACACCTATAGCTTATATTTGCTATATGTAACTAGCAACTGTAATACAAGTAGCAATAATTACTCCTAAAACTGCATGGGGTTTTTTACTGCTAAAAATTACCCGAATTACAGAGAGTCAAAACGTTTCTCTAAAGCAAGGGCAGTCCTGACTCAACTCTTGAAAATGAACCAGCATCTTCATATCGCCAACAGGACATGCACCACGTATTTCAGAGAACTGAGGGATGACAACATCTTTGAACCCATTCTAAACCAGAAAACTGGTTATCCAAGGATCTTTCCACACTATCACAGGACATGGCTGGGCCTGACACTGGTGACAGGTTTGTGTAAGAGTTTATAGCTAGGGGTGGCAATAGATTTCATCCATAAGCAAAAATTCACAAACAAATCTTTGTTTTCTACTTCTGTATTAAACTTGGCTTTATCTTATCAATGGAAAAAGAGAAATAGTAAACAAAATGTAATGCAAGTATGTTCTGAAATTCTTTGGTTTATTTTTTCTTTTCTACTGGCCATATATGCAAGACCATAGCCTACCTAAAATTTCTTTAATTTTCATTATTATGTCCTTTTTTAAATGAAGAACAGAGACTTTCAAGTTCAAAGCTCAGTTACTGACTAGACGGAAAAGCTTCTGCACTTCGGCTTTTCCGCTTGACAAGCTTCCTTCCAAAAATCTGGAGTAGGACTATCAACTCAGAGTATCTCTCTTCCACATCTTCTATAAAAAGATAAGCTGGGATAAAATGAATGTTGGAATGCTCATGTATTTATCTTTCTAATTTGGTGTCATAATTCTTCCCACATCTGCCTTTGCTGCTGCCACCTTCTAATGTGCAATTTTTTCCTACTTTTGAAAGCTGTCCCTCTACCAATATTGTCTGTATTGGAGAAAACAAGACCACTGACAAATAAATAAAAAGTTAGTACCATGACTCTCAATATGCTACATTTTTAAGTTTCATTATTCAGAGTACTAGTTATGTGCAGTCTTAAAAGTCTTAACATCTTGTTAAGACTTTTCAAAACACCAAATGCTTTTGTGGATATAGTACATAGTTACAAATAGTAATATCTCAGTTCTTGGGGGTTGTATTGTTTGGTTTTTGATGTAATGTGACTTCAGGTGGTTCCATTTTCTTAGGTGACATAATACTTCATAATCTCCAGAAGGTGCTGAGTAGACACTTTTTGAAAAGCAGAATCTCAAGAAATTTTTAATAAGTATCTATTTCTGAAAATGTATACCATGATTGATATTGTTATCACTGCTATCAACATGCTTTGACAGTTTCTTGCACATTTTTTAAACTTGTTCCCTCACTTTCCCATTTGTAAAATTAGTCTTATTGAATTCAGCTTCTTTGTATGGTCGTGTGAAAATTAATTAGTGTTTAACAAGCATAGTTTGATATTTTTGTTGTGCTCCTTAACAGCCTGGTATGCAGAAGAATCTATCAAGAATCAGTACTTGCTGGCCATTACAAGCTATTTATCATAAAAAAACTGTATTGTTGGCAAGTGCAGATGTCACTGTGAGGCACAGATGATATGAAAAATTTAGCGGCAGTCATTACAGCTGTCATATGACGCAAAATATCTTCCTGTCAATGCATTAAATAACAGAACTACTCTGAAATATTACGGTCTTACTAAACAAATTTGGTCAGTCTAATTTCAATTCTGCAATAAATTTTATGCAGAGAAATCCTTGTGATCATGTAGAATTGACTGTATGACAGCAAAGGAGGTAAGCATCCTTACGTACAAATTCCTCATTTCAATTTTCATACAAGAAATGCTTACATTTCTTACAACATATCTGTATTATCTTCATTTTCTCACTTAGTCATTTTACTGCAATAACATCATTGTGCCTTATCACAATGCAGAGGCCCACCTACAAAAGCTAAAATCCTGTCTTTCTGCTCTTAGGACAACCGATTCCCCAGTGCAGCAGCGATTCAGGTTTTGTGCATAGGACCCTCAGGAAGTATTAGTTTTCAAAGAGAACATACTTGGTTTATGTACTAATACTGTGTTTTACATAACTAAAAAATACTGCAGCTTCAGTTCTTTGAGGTCCATGGTTTTCCCCAGTCATACAACTTTCATTAGTGGGATGAAATGTATTGCCAGTTTAAGCAAAGTTTAGCCTTCAACATTTATGCAGAGTAGAGACGTCTGCTTAAGTAGAGGCACACCAATACCTGATTTGGGTTTGGTTTTTTTATTTTGTTTAATTTTGGGGGGTTTTTTGTTTGTTGATGCTTAAGACTAAAATTAAATCTATATAAACTGGTGAATTTATCTTTTTTTTTTCTTCTATGACCAAAATTATGAACTACACATGCAATGCAAGAGAAGCTTCCTTTCCAGTCTCATTTTTAACCTACAACCTTTCCCCAATTACTATTTCAATTAAATATGATGTACTCAAGTCGGGCATTCAAATAAATGTAATATAATGAAATGCTGAGTTACTCATTATGTTAACCTCATTAGCATGAGATTAATGTAGTGATAAATAGGTTGAACTGTCTGTAACTGATGACAAAGTGAAGATAGAACACTAAAGAACTCCCATCACTAATTTAAATAATAAACCAATTTTCTTTTTCTAATGAATTTAATGCGATATGAAAGCTCTATCTAGCCTTCAGTTACACCAAATGACATTTCTCTTAGCTCATTTTAAATACAATTGTACATTTTGTTATTATCAAGTGAATGCTTTCACATTTACCTCTTGTCTGCAGCCATTAATCTCTTTGTTTTCTCTTATAAACTACACACAATGAACCAGTTCTCTGAAATGATGTAACGTGATGAAGGTAGGTCATTATTCACAGCTTCACCCATAGACAGAAGAGAAATCTGAAATTCTGATCAACAAGGACAAGAAATGGCAAAAGACTCCTACAATCAAGAGAGAAGGAGAGTTCACAGTGGAATCCACATGTGTTCTTCTAAAGTAAATGACAATTGCATTATTATTTTGCATTGTAGAGTTGTTAATATTAATAATTCATATTATCAATATTAATATTACTAATTGGATTAATATTTATATTCATTTGAACTAAAATACTGCCTGGCACTGCCAATAGAGTGGATGAAATTCTTCTGCTATGGACCCAGAGATGAATACTACTAGGGGCACAGCACAAAAGCAAACATTTTTCCTTAAGGTAAATTCCCCAAGTAGATACCTTCTAATAAGGAATATATTTAACAGTCATATCTTCAATGGCTTACACTCATTGTATTCTTCTTGCACATGACCAGCGTTTTTGGTCTTCACTGGTTATTTCTTAATTCTTTACACATTTTCCTGTGTCTAGTTTAATGAATATCTGTTACTATTTGTAGCGTGAGATGGTAAAGTGCTTAAAAGCAAATAGAGAAATAACTATCTATTGGATGACATTAAAAATGTTGTTTGGAAGACCTCCAGAAGATTTGTGGAGGTGGGGTAATCCTTAGATGTACAAATAAATGGCTATCAATCACAAATGAAATGGCAATATTAAGTATGTAAATGTGTTCTCTTTTATCCTCAAACTTATATAGATTAGTCTGGTGCTAAGAAAACCTCCCTGCTTGTACAGAGCTTTTCTTCATATTTTGAGCTGATCCCAAGATGTTACTCTTCACACTCCAAGTGGAAGGGTTAAACGTCCTAATTATCAATTCTATTAAATCCCATCAAGTTTTGCCAAGAGAGCTGGGTCCTTGCCAGTACTGCAATCTGCACTTCAGTCCTACAAGCTCACAAAGTAAAAAGTAGACCTGGACTGACTCTACATCATCAATCAAAAGGCTTTTTTTTTTTAACATTTTGAAATCTTGGTAGCCTTTACATATAAAGGCCAAATCTGAGAATATGGCAGCTGATTCAGGGGTAAGCAGGCTGAGAACATAATTGATTCTACCAATGCATGCGTGATCCAAAAGAGCCAGACACCTTCATAGATTTATAGAATTTTAAAGACTTCTGCAGTATGATATCAAAAAACTCCCCCACGCTTTAATTAAATGTTTCTATTACACACTATAAATTCCAAATTGTGAAAGAAAATACAGCAATAGGTGCATCTATTTAACTAAAATGATAGAAATCCTTTTTAGAATTTAGTATGCTAATCCTAGAGTTGAAATGTCAAATCACTTCATAAAAGAAGACAGTCTTAAATTCACTATAAAAACCATAGATATCACTGGATATCAATTTTGCACAGAATTGGAACACCGGAAAATAATATAACAACTGGCAAGGTAAATCTAATTGATCTCAGTTAAATAGACCCATTGCAAAGGAGTCTTCAAACTCCTGTTGGGTGTAGTGTCTGACCCACAAGGATTTTATTGATTAGTCATGATTAAGGCTGACTTGACAATTCTGAATTTAGCTAAAGACCATCATGTGTTTTCTATTCAGTAAACTTCAGAAAGACATAGAGTTTTCCTCAGGACCATAAAAAAACCCTCTGAACAACAAAAGCAATCAACAAACTCTTTACCTGTGGTTCTGGCTGCAGAGGAAATTACAGTTTTGGGAAGCTGGCTAAACTAGCATGAGGTTACCCTGTCTTATCAGAGAAAAAACAAAGGACTTCTGCTAGACTCAGCGCTAAGAATCATACACTTGTTTTCCTCAGCCATACAAAATGTCAAAGACAAATTGTGCTGGCAATTGGAGCTTGGATAATAATTCTGCTAGCATTGCACTTGGTACATGTATCTTATTCATGAAAACAAAGTTTCCATGGCTTCAGATGCCAGAAAAGTAAACACTTTCATAGTTGGACACATTTCTTCCTCTCGAAGAAGAAATGCATTAAAAAGCAGCTGCCAGAGCAACATCTTATTCAATTTTCTTGATGTCTGAATGTTTTGATGAAGCCTATGCACCAAATCTAAACTACTGAGTGTATGATGCACTTACTCTTTTACGCCACAACTGATATTAAGCCTCCATAAAAGTGCTGCTGCATATCTCATGGAACAGTAAAACACGTTAATAACAGCAATTAAAGAGCAAAATGCTATTTATATCTGACTTATGTTCCACATCGATTAGAAAGTTGCCAGAAAACAGCAAGAGGGGTTTAAATACAAGTGCCACAACTCTATAGATGTATGGCATTTGTAAAGACTTTTATCTAAAATATGATAATAGTAATTCAAGTTGGTATAATACAGTGTAAAAGATCTTTTCCTGGCTTGAGGTAGTATATTACCTGCAGGAGTTGTGGGACAGTAAAAAGGAGGGGGAAAAAAAAATCTAACTCAATACATCCATAAAGGAAATGTTTCTCCTTTAATCCACTGGTGACCAGAAATTAGAGCAGAAATTCATCATCGATATCCTAGAATTGCTGTAAGCTGAGACTGAGAAACTCTACAAATATATACAAGACCTAAAAATTCCTCCCTTTTATTAAAATTCAATTTTTCTGTATTACTTTTGGGGACAGAAGTAGTTTTTATCTTTGTTTTTTATAATAAAGTGATCTTTATAAGTCTGCATGACCATGGAACACTGACACATTGACAAAGTACAAACTGGAAACCAGCTTCAAATATTCTTACCACAATACTGAAGCTCCATAGAGCAATAAGCATCTTGGTATTGTAGCCAAAGAAGAAGTAAGTTTTCACTTCTGGGTCAATGCTTGGACTCATTTTTATCTGAGGTTTTCTTCCCACAGCTGTTATTAAAAACACATATACCCTTGTGTAGCTGTGTTATGGTCATCTCAGCTGAAAGTATTGGGACAATGCAGATATAAAACACATTTATATAAACACAGACATAAGACTTGGAGAAGAACATACAGCATGAAGGCCTTTCTCCTTCCAAATACAATGAAACTTGGACTACTGCACAAGATTTTATTCATTTGTAAAGTCATCCACTCATATGAAATAGGTTTTGTGACTGGGCATAAGGAAGCACATAAACACACAGATAGCAGTACCATGCACCGCAAAAATTCCTAATGCTATTTGTCAATGGTAACAAACAGAAGAAAAAGAATTCCTTTAATTGTTAACTACACTTTAAGTAATACATTCTCTAGTAGAATCATAGAATGGTTTGGATTGGAAGAGACCTCAAAGACCATCTAGTTCCAAGCCCCCTGCCATGGCAGGGGCACCTCCCAAGACCAGGCTGCTCAAGGCCCCATATATAATATAATATTCATATAATAAACATACTCACTAATGTTTACCTGACTTGTTTTAAGCGCTTCCACAAATCACACTCCAGCAGCCTTACAAGACTATTGCTCAACTCAACCAATGAAGGAATCTCAGTGTCACACAAAAATTTCTGTAAAAGCCCACACATTCTTTTCTTAGAGATCACATACTCTGACAAAGAAATTAAAACTTCTCTATTTATCCAGTCCAATTATTAAAGCACAGAAGCCAATTAAAATAGAACTAATAAGGATTTCTCATTTGGAAAATTCACTTTACTGTTATTTGATTATGTTTTCCCAAATTCTCTATAAACTGACACGATTTTTAAAGGAGTCCTGCTATACACAGAAATTTAAGTAGCTCAGATGCACAATGAAAAAAATAGTAGATATTTCTACTTTGTAATTTAGCTTTACTCTTTTCCTACAGTGCTTCTGAACAACCAAAGTACTTTTTGTAGTATACAGTTCAGAATAAGAGCAACCTTCACAATGCCCTTGTTCCAGTAGAACCCATTCTCAGAACCAGGTGGCAGACTACCCTCCTGAGCATCTGAAAACCTTAAGAAAAAGATCACTACAGAAACAGTAGAAATTTGAAAAGATAATTAAATACATACTGGTCTGTTAGACTATATGCTTCGTAGTCACATAACTTCTTTCAATGAAGTGAAAATACCAGTTTATTTTGGAAGCTAGGATAAATACAAAATATTTGTATGAGATTTTTAAGTGCTTTGTTCTATTCAGCACTGCATTAGAACAAAAATATGAAAAGAGAAGATAAAACCCCACTTTAAAGACAAGTATATGACAAGTACATCTAAAAATACTTTTCTTTTTTTTTTTTTCCCCTGAATAGAGTTAAAATAGTTCTGGTAAATAAATAAAAGAAACTTAATTTCTTTACATGTGAATTATGTTGAAGTAAAATCTTGACACTTAAATGGATTCATTTAGGCCAGGTATCAGGAAACTTTTAATTAAGGTACTGCTGAACTGGTTAAAGCTGGTTTGGACAAGCATGCATAACTTCAGAGACACAATCATTGTACAAAGTGTGCAACTTTTTACTAACAGGATTATTAAAATCCCCCAAGCAGCTGTAGACCAGTAATTTCCCTAAGAATATTTTAGTAAAGAACAATGCAATCATTGAAACTGCTGTACTTGAAACTACACACAGCCACAGTCCAAGAAATCCAGGCACTGGAAGAACCCAAGGTAATGGTGCTAGCTCATCCCTTTTCCAATAGTGGTACTTTGAACACTGTTCAAGTCTTCCATTTATTTGCAGACTGTAATGGAGTCACACCTCACTATAGATGCAGCTTAACCTTATTGGCTATTCCTCTCTGTTAGGAGGAAACAAGCACTTCACAGACCTAGCCACCTGTATGGAAAACTGCTCATCATCATCATCATCATCTTCACTTAGGACAAGTCAATCTTTCACAGTTCTTAATCTGGGCATCTATGGTAAATAGTTTTCCATAGACCTGTTATTAAAAACATATATACATGTAATATTATTCCATTTGGATAGCCAAATAAATTGGTAGTCTTAGAGAAACAAATATGCCACTAAGCCTATACAAATCTGTCTTACAGTGAAGTGCAGAAACAGATATTGTACTCTAATACTACACTAAGACACAATGTCACAGAATCACAGAACGTTAAGAGTTGGAAGGGACCTCAAAAGATCATCTAGTCCAACCCACCTGCTAGAGCAGGATCACCTAGATCAGGTCACACAGGAACACANTGCCCTTGTTGAACTTCATTAAATTTCTCCCCTCCCAGCTTTCCGGCCTGTCCAGGTCTCACTGGATGGCAGCACAGCCTTCTGGCACATCAGCCACACCTCTCAGTTTTGCATCATCAGCAAACTTTCTGAGAGTACACTCCATCCCTTCATCCAGGTCATTGATGAATATATTGAACAGCACTGGACCCAGGCTCAACCCTTGGGGGACACCACTAAACACAGGCCTCCAACTAGACTGCTCCACTGACCACAATTCTCTGGGCTCTGGCCTTTAGCCAGTTTCCAATCCATCTCACCACACAACCATACAAGTGCACTTTTTGAGCTTGGCTGCGAGGATACCATGGGAGACAGTATCAAAAGCTTTGCTGAAGTCAAGATATACCACATCCACTGCCCTCCCCTCATCTATCCATCTATTTGTGCCATCATAAAAGGCTATCAGATTAGTCAAGCATGACTTCCCTTTGTTAAATCCATGTTGGCTACTCGTGATAAGCCTCCTTTCCTCAACATGCCTTGAGATGGTGGCAAGAACAAGCTGTCATTTTTAGGGAAGAAGAAATGTTTGAAATTAATCACCGATGGTGGGAGGGCATGAATTATTATTTGGACAACTTGATTCCAGACCTCATTAGGATTCTTGCAAAAATTGTACTACTTTCACATAAATATTTGTATGAATTTTCTTACAACTCCTTCCTAATTCCAGATGATGAGAAAGCTATGTTTATAGTCCTTCTGTTGTTTGCTTGCTCTCCAAACTTCATATTCCCCGTATCATAGCTATGATACCCATTTAATCTTTAAATTGTGTGGGGCTTTTTAAATGTTGACTGATGAATATTGTCACAAATCACCAGATCTTAGCTTGCAAAGAAGAACTACCTACTAATATGTTTAAATAAGTAAAACTAGTATTTTTGAAATACTAAGATAAACCAATGCTGAAAAATTGAGCATTTTGGGGCCCCAATTCCAAAAGTGTTTAGAACATTGATTATCATAAAAAAACCCCAAACACTTAATAAACTGAAACTGCTCATCACCATATCTTTCTGGATACTCAGGAAAAAACATCTGGCATCATCTAAATAGTGCTATTATCCCTAATTCAAAAGCAATTTATATTAGTATCTTTCCCTCTTCACCCACAGAGAACACGCTGATGAGCTGAAAACACTGCACTAATCTTATTTTCAAAATATCTGCTCTATCTTCCAAATGTATAAATAAATTTCCACTTTCACACATTTCATAACCAAACAGTAGGTTCAGTTAAAAGCTCTCCAGGCTCTTCGACTTTGTTTCCAGGTAACTCTTCAAAAATAACTACTGAAGTGTAAAAGTAATGTCAATGAAAGTGAATTAATGCAATACAACCATATGAGTCAGGGTAAAATGCATAGTTTGCAAAGGTTTGATGGCTCTGTAGAAGTTTGCTTATGTAACTCTGAATGCTAACAAAGTAGTACATTGAGACACAGAATTATTAGATTTCCTCACCTTTGCAAGAATTACTCCTAATTAAAGGAATTTATTCAATCATCATTTACAACCCTCAAATAAGTCTTGATCCTCAGACTTTTGCAAAATAATCAGTTTGTACTTGGACTATCTGGGTTTAAAGCCCAATCATTACATCCCCTTACAAGACAACTACATAATGAGAGTTTGCTTTGTATACACTCTTACATTACAATGCTGGTTTATCTTGCCTTATGAAACAACCATTAAAAGGAAATTAATTCTGGTACCTTCCCATGAGACATTAGAAATGGCGCTTTCATTGCTGTGAACAAAGTGTATGCTGCAAGGGGAAGAAGCAAAAGGACAGGCAAGCAG
Source organism: Brachypteracias leptosomus (assembly GCA_013401335.1). NCBI lineage: Eukaryota > Metazoa > Chordata > Aves > Coraciiformes > Brachypteraciidae > Brachypteracias > Brachypteracias leptosomus. The sequence goes on from VYZX01011347.1 coordinate 14,566, forward strand.
GAGATCCAGGGCCCAGTTAGGCACAAACACCACTAGGAGAGGCATGGAAGCCCAGGTATTTTGAATGCTGCTTCAATCCCTCTGCCCAGAAATCAGAGGCCTCCCCTCCAGCTATACACCTGGCAGTTAAGGGTAGTTTTCCAGAAATTAGAAGAAAACTAAAAACTTAAAAAAACTCCAGTTGTAAAAAAATAATTTTATATCTAGCCTAGCCACACAGCTTTTAGAGTTGATCTCTTGGGAGACTTGACTGCAGAAAATCTGAGTATGCACATTTCAAATAAAGCAATGTATTTTACCCAAACATTGGTGCTTCTGAGTACACACCACAATGGAAATGAAGATGTTGAAAAAATACTGGTGTCTGAAGAAACAGAAAGATAAGCAGACTTTTTCCCAGCTATTTATAGTCAGATGGTTCTGCTGAAAGTGACCGCAGATGCATCATTTTCTTTCCTATATCTGGGCATAGGTCAGTAAACAGTGTAGGATACTTGGGTCTGGGTATCTAATTCTTGTTGATTTCAATGGAGGATAGCAATCTAAGCCCTTCTGAGAAGGGTGTTACATGGTTTTTTTCTGTATCTTCACATGATCTAATACCTGTAAAATCTAGTTACCTATCCTTACAAAGTTACAACATCAGCAATCAAATTTAACATTCCTTTTTAAGAAGTTATTCCTCTCACTTTTTAGCATGCAGAATATTTTAGGAGTTCCAAAAGACAAACTCATCACAGATACACTTGTTAAAGTGTCTTTGTTTAATCATATCTAATTTCAAACACACTATTAACACAATGACTTACGTGATATGTAGTATAAATATGTATCCTAACTCCAAGCAAGGTAGTTTACTCAATCTGTGGTTTAAGATTTTAACTCAACTGTGGGTTGTTTTGTTTTGAGGTTGGTTTTTGTTGCATTAGTTTTTGTTTGGTTTTTGTTGTTGTTCTTTTTCCTCAAGATAAATTCAAAAGTAGATAAAACAGTACATCATTTGATCCCAGTACTGAAGTTGGGAGCCTCCTAACTCAACATACATAATTTACCTATTATTCTCTCTTGCATAATTTCTTTAAAAGGACTATTTTTTAACATCTAATTAACTGAGTAACACTCAAGATATTGCATTTAATCCTCTATTTCTGAATGTATGCTAATATCCTTTATTTCTACCCATCAAAATCTTTGACAGAAGATGGTTGTTCAGTAACACTTTTTCTTTTTTTAACATATTGAAATATGAGGTATTTGCAATGAAAAGAATCTTTAATATTAACAGTATTTTTCAGGATATATATTGAGTACCTTCTCTTTCTTAATGTAAAGAAAAGTCTTCAAAACTCAATCACAAATCAGCTAAAGACCACATGCAACAGATTTATCACTTTGGTTCCATGTCCAAAAGAAAACCCAAGGGCAGTGTGACAGCACAGCTTTGGTTCTCTCTCTTTTCATTTTATTTTTTTTAATTACACACAATATTAGTCATTCGCAAATTTATAAAAATTTACTTAATATACATATAAAATTGATTAGAAAGTTACAGATTAAACTCTGATTACTTACCCTTCATGATAATAACCCTGGATTATGCTCAATTTTTTTACAAGTAATATAATATTGTCAGAAGTATAAATATAGAACTGACCTGTCCTGTTTGCCTGACCAACCTAGTGACCTTCTATGACAGAGTGACCACATCAGTGGACAAGAGAATCGCTATGGATGTCATCTACCTGGACTTCTGTAAAGCCTTTTTATATTGATGGGTGGGCTGTTAGATGTTCAAGGAATTGGCTGGAGAGTTATATTCAATGCCTCAATGTGAAATTGGAAACCATAAAGAAAGGTGTCTCTTAAGTGGCTGTACTGAGACCACTATTATTTAATATCATCACCAATAACATCATGGGAGTAGGTGTACCCTAAGTAAGTTTGCAGAAGTCACCAAATTGAGTGGTGTGGTTGATTTGCTCAAAGGAAGGGATACCATCCAGAGTGACTTTGACAGGCTTGAGAGGTGGGCCCATGAGAACTTCATGAAGTTCAACAAGGCCAAATGCAAGGTCCTGCACATGGGTCAGAGCAATTCCCAGTATCAATACAGACTGAAGAATGAATGAATTGAGAGCAGCCCTGCAAAGAAGGGCTTCAGGGTACTGGTGGATGAAAAATTGGACATGAGGCAACTATGCATGCTCATAGCTCAGAAAGCCAACCATATCCTGGGCTGAACCAAAAAGACATGTGGCCGGCAGGTCAAGGGAGGTGATTCTGCCCCTCTACTCTGCTCTTGCGAGACCCCATCTGGTGTACTGCATCCATCTCTGGAGTCTTCAGTACATGGACCTGTTGGACCAGGTCCTGAGGAGAGCCACAAACATTTTCAGAAGGCTGGAACATATCTCCTATGAGGACAGGCTAAGAAAATTGGGCTGTTCAGCCTGGAGAAGAGAAGGCTCCGGGGACACTTTATTGCAGCCTTTCACTACTTAGAGTGGACTTCTAGGAAAGATGGGGACAGTCTTTTTAGCAGGGCTTGTTGTGACAGGACAAGGGATAATGGTTTTAAAATAAAAGGAGGCAGATTCAGACTAGATATAAAGAAACAATTTTTTTACAATGACAGTGGTGAAACACTGGAACAGGTTGCTCAGAGAGGTGGTAGATGCCCCATCCCTGGAAACATTCAAGGTCAGGTTGGACTGGGCTCTGAGCAACCTGATCTAGTTGAAGACATCCCTGTTCAAAGTAGGGTGATTGGACTAGACAACCTTTAAAAATCCCTTCCAACCCAAACCATTCTATGGTTCTAAAAAAGATGAAACAAAACCAAGTGCGTTATATACTATGTATGTATAACAGTACTGACTATTATGTAATAGTAATTATGGCAATGACACTTTTCCCTATCTTACCTATTAATAAATATCTTTTTTGGAATAGACAAATGAATAAAATGTGAAGATAATATGGAAGATTGTAATTTTGTTAGAATGTACAGATAAAAATTAATTCCAAAATCTAAGACTTTAATGTCTTAAAAAAAAAAAAAAGATAAAAATCAGCTGTACAAAACTTTCTTGAAAGATTACACAATCAAAGGTATTATGAAGAATTTAAAAATATCCTATTCTGCTTTCAATTCTGAGGATGAAAATATGGTCATTCTGAAGTTAGGAAGAGAACTCTAGCTTCAACGAGTGCATGATTTACTCCAGATACAGCAAATCTGGGAGTACTTCAATGGGTTAAATTAAGATGTAATTAAATATCTAACAAAGACAAGCAATACCATTAAAATTACTAAAGAGTCTCATAATANACCATATCCTGGGCTGAACCAAAAAGACATGTGGCCGGCAGGTCAAGGGAGGTGATTCTGCCCCTCTACTCTGCTCTTGCGAGACCCCATCTGGTGTACTGCATCCATCTCTGGAGTCTTCAGTACATGGACCTGTTGGACCAGGTCCTGAGGAGAGCCACAAACATTTTCAGAAGGCTGGAACATATCTCCTATGAGGACAGGCTAAGAAAATTGGGCTGTTCAGCCTGGAGAAGAGAAGGCTCCGGGGACACTTTATTGCAGCCTTTCACTACTTAGAGTGGACTTCTAGGAAAGATGGGGACAGTCTTTTTAGCAGGGCTTGTTGTGACAGGACAAGGGATAATGGTTTTAAAATAAAAGGAGGCAGATTCAGACTAGATATAAAGAAACAATTTTTTTACAATGACAGTGGTGAAACACTGGAACAGGTTGCTCAGAGAGGTGGTAGATGCCCCATCCCTGGAA
>VYZX01011347.1:18391-29113 GCA_013401335.1 Brachypteracias leptosomus
CCCATCCCTGGAAACATTCAAGGTCAGGTTGGACTGGGCTCTGAGCAACCTGATCTAGTTGAAGACATCCCTGTTCAAAGTAGGGTGATTGGACTAGACAACCTTTAAAAATCCCTTCCAACCCAAACCATTCTATGGTTCTAAAAAAGATGAAACAAAACCAAGTGCGTTATATACTATGTATGTATAACAGTACTGACTATTATGTAATAGTAATTATGGCAATGACACTTTTCCCTATCTTACCTATTAATAAATATCTTTTTTGGAATAGACAAATGAATAAAATGTGAAGATAATATGGAAGATTGTAATTTTGTTAGAATGTACAGATAAAAATTAATTCCAAAATCTAAGACTTTAATGTCTTAAAAAAAAAAAAAAGATAAAAATCAGCTGTACAAAACTTTCTTGAAAGATTACACAATCAAAGGTATTATGAAGAATTTAAAAATATCCTATTCTGCTTTCAATTCTGAGGATGAAAATATGGTCATTCTGAAGTTAGGAAGAGAACTCTAGCTTCAACGAGTGCATGATTTACTCCAGATACAGCAAATCTGGGAGTACTTCAATGGGTTAAATTAAGATGTAATTAAATATCTAACAAAGACAAGCAATACCATTAAAATTACTAAAGAGTCTCATAATAAATGTTTTTAAAAATTACTGCTTGAAATCCTGAGTACTATTTTGACTATGACCCTTTAGAAATCCTTCTCTTATACCTCAGGAAGTAATCTTGGAAACAAATGTTTTTCCAATTTGTCACAGGTGAAAAAGTATGATCACTTTGCTGAACCTGCCTACCTTAGCTCCTAGCTACAGAGGAGACTAGCACCATTTTGCAACCAAAAATATCATGCACAATACAATTTCTTCTGCATACTCACCCTAGACATGGGGGTCTAAGCAAAGCCAAAATCACTTCCCTGTTACCCCTACCAAGCCACAGCACACACAGTTCAGAAGATGTATGTTCTGAATATTTTTCACCTAAGTTCTATGAGAAGTTCCATTATGAGTTTTAGTTAACCAAACACAAATCCACACAAGTTTTTCAGGATGAAAGGGAAAGTTAGATAATACAGTTTTTATTCACATTAATACAGTAAGACTTGACTTAGTAGGCTAACATATCTGGGAATTAAATCATAGTCTCTCTATTCATTGTTATGCAAGCCCTCAATACTACCAAAATATGTATCTCTAGCAGTAAGTCACCATCATGATTGCCATTATTGATCTTTAGAGTCAGTAACTGAATCCATATGTGGGTTTCTGTGCTATCTAACTTGATTTTTTACAGTCTCATACTCCTACCAAAGCCCATTAAACTGTCATCTGTGGGTTTATATCATTTTTACCTGAGAGGTTCAAAGAAACTTTGCAGTTCTTGTGTTTAAAATGCATCCAAAACTATGCTACTGCACCTTGCAAACTCCATTTCACTTCACATTTTGTCCTGTTATCTTGGCCATGAAGGATAGCAGATTTAATAACTTTTAAGCAGCAGGATATCAGAAAAACCAGCATTAGAAATATTTAAATTAGACATTTGATATGCAATTCTTCACTTCCCATCAAATGTCTTCAAGCTTTTGTTGCCCACTTCAGCAAACAGGGTTAATTCTAGTCACATTTTTAAGGTGTTTTCTTTGATGTGTAAATAAATGAAAAAGTTCAGATAAAAAATGCAATATATTTTGTGTACTTCACATCAGAAAATAAAATAGATGAAATGAGGTTATTTTTTACTGAAGGCAGAAAAATGTCAGAAGGAATATTTAAAATTAAATGTAGTAATTGCAGGAAAATGTGTGTTAATATGCTATTATGATAACAACAGGAGACTACAGATGAAAGGGTAGAAATAAATTTAAAATATCTCTGCTAGTTATAATTGAGCACCGCATACCAAAGCAATATACTTTTTATAGGTACAGAACCACTAGACATACTTTAAATAAAGCAATATGATGCTTTTCTTGAGACTTAACTGAACTAATTTGGTCTAACTTACAATGTCTATAAAGATAATTATGTCTACTTACAATGTGTAATTAGTAGTAGACTTGCAATTTAAGCAGCCTAAATTAAGACAAAAAACAAAAAAGTTTTGCTGACCTATAAAAGTTACTTATTTGTCTACAGTTCAGCTATGCAGCTGGGCTATATTTAAGTTACAGAAACTACTTACAGATCTACTTGGTTCCTGACAAGGTCACAAAATTGCTATCAAGATAGGGGAAAAGAAGTGTCAAAAAACAAGTAGGTAAACCATAACAACCATCATGAATTTTGAGATTCTGCTGGACACTGCTTTCTGGAAAGTAAATCTGCAATTAGTTTAAATGGGTTTGTGAAATGAATGGTTTAAGAACATGCATCTCACCACCACAGCTGATGTTTTCCCTTATAATTTCTTAAGGATGCAGGATTCAGCTCAGCTTGGAGTCTTTATTAGCCTACAAGACTGCAAAATCTCTATACAGCCATGCACTCAAATCCTAAGCAGAACCGGAAATCTTGTTCTGATGTTTCTCCCATCCACTCTCTTAATAGTGTCAAAATCATGAATCACTTTTTTTTTTTTTTTTTTTTTTTTCATAAGCAGATGATGGGGAGCACCACAACTACATAGAAGGCTGGAGAACCCACATCTACAGTCATGTGCAACCACAGGCCCATAAAGAGTGTGTGCACTGAACCCACGTCATCCAGGGGATGGGAGGTGCCTGTAACTACAAGGATTAGTTGCAAAAGGGTGTTTTGAATGTGTAAAGTTTATTAATGTTTTAGAAGTCTTTAGTATTCTGTTTCATCTGTTTTATTAGTCATATTGTTCCCAAATGTGTATTTCACTGATTGCTGGCTAATTATGCATCATTAATAAATCACTAAATTAATTAAACCCTTTGATCCTGGTTTGGTTAGCTATATTAACCAAGCAGTGTTTGCCTGTAGCATGTGCCAGCTCAGCAAATGTAGAAGTGATTCCTAGAGATCAGAATTTATGCAGGTAAATTTTATTTTCTCCTTGTGTTCATTTGTATGCAATTCTAGCTTAAGCAGGCAACTGCCATAGGAGATTCACTACTCAAATTTAATGTGCTGGCTTTTCTCTAGCTGTACAGAATTTCTAAAGGAAAAAAAGCTTTCCTTTCTAGATTGTTAAATATGAAAAAATTGCTGCTGAGATGAGGAACTGATTAAGTAACTTGTATAAGATGAAACTGATATTGATCCATTGGATTTATATTTCTGGAAAGTTTCATATCAGCTCATAGCTGATACTGTGATTCTACATGGTTGCTACGTAGAATGTGTATTTGTGACATTTAGGAGCGGAGCAGTGAAACAGAAACATCAATTTTCCAGCAAACATAAGGTCTCTGTCTGAATTCCTTCAGGCATAGAAGCAACTTGTTAAAGGACTTAAAAATCAACAACTGTTTCACAAAGCTGCATAGAAAACACTGAAGATAAAATATCCTAAATAGTGCTGAAGATAAATGTTTGTTCTTAGAATTACTGATCTGAATTTCCTGTATTTACTCTTAAATGGCAGTTAAGGGAGAAAAGCAAATCAGGAAAGGAAAGTTAGAGTCTTTAACTGCAAATATATATACAAGGTTTTGTTAATACAAACCCAAAATTGCTTCCCAAAATAACACACGTTAAAAGTTGCCCATGAAAATCAGTAAAATTGAACAACAATTGCATACCATCAACTGATTTTAATGACTTGTCTTCTTTTCATCCTTTAGGCTGAAATTGCATCAGTAATACAAACTTTTCTGGTTCTTCTAGCTGTCCCAAATATTTTCTGTATTAATCGTCCTTACAGTGCTCATTCAGTTATTCCAAAATTTCCATGTTAGAGAAGGAAAGCAGAAATGCCAGAGGCTTACTAGCTTTTTATTCTGGACCATCATCTGTGGTACTTCAAAGTCACCAGGCATGTTTAAATTACTAATGGAAAACAGCAGTGATCCAGAGTGTGGTGTGCTCCAGCAGCTTCCAGATGCTTCACAATTTAGACTTGGAGCCGTATATCTGTCTAATGGCCTCACTCCATTCAGTTGTACTAAAAGGAATATTTCCATCAAAGACTTGGCCATGAATCAACATCAACTTAACCTACAGCTAGACCAGTTTGTAACAGCAAGAGAAAACTTTAAAAGTGATTAAGATGTTTTAAATACTTCAAAAGCAGACAGAATCTGTCAGGGTTACCTATCACAAAAAGTATAGAAGGCATATTCAGGAATGTTAAGGACATAAGAAGTAAAGTTACACATTACTCCTAATAGCTCGGGATTATGGGGAGATACCCCATACATATACTGAGGAAGACAGAGCAGAAGAACTAGATCAGTTTGTAGTCCCATAAGGAAAACAAACTATTAAATCAAATTAATAAATTAGATGTATAACAGCATTCATACAAGAGCTCTGAGAGAATTCACACAGGATTTGCAAGACTACAGACTAAGGTATGCAACCTACTGCTGTGCCAGGGGACTACTGCGTTTACCAGGGTAACCCTTGTCTACCAAAAGGAATTTTCAGGGGATTCCAGGAACTACCAACAGATGAGTGGGATTTCCATCTCTGGTAAGATCGAGAGTCTACAGTAAAATATACAGTTAATGAGCCTACACATGCACAATCTGTTTGAAAAGGGACAGTCTGACTTTCTGTGAAGGGAAATCCTGGCCCAGAAGCCTGACAGAGCTCTCAAAGGGAGTCAATAACCACATGAACACCCAAATATAACAAATCTGGATTTTCAAGAAGCCTTTAACAAGGTTTCACAACACAATCTGCTACAGAAACTGAGCTGTCACATGATTGGGGTTCCTTCCATAGAGGAAGCAAAGGAAGATCTTAATTCTCCCTTTTCAGGGCCAAGAAAAGTCCATCCTGGAGTCCTCCAGGCATCAGTGCTGTGATTTATTCATTTTATTCACCATTCGTTACAGAAAAGGAATTGCACTGTCAGATCTCCAAATCTACTGACAATACTAAGCTTTTCCAGGTAAACAGATGCTATAACAGTGGTGAATACCTCACTAGCTGAATGTGTGAGCATCAGATGGCAGATGAGCTTCAGGGTAAACAAGTGCAAGGTTGTAAACAAAAGGAAAAAAGAATCTGAAGCATGTCTATGTGACTCTGAACCAGCAGACAACTCTGGATCCTGGAATCATCACAGAGTTCTCTGAAATCTTTCAACCAATGTATAGTGGCAGACAAAAGCCAAGAACACATTGGGCATTACTAGAAAGGATACAGGGAAAACAGAACAGAAGCCCATATTGCAGACAGTTCTGATCTCCATGTAAAAATGCAGTTTGACCAGCTGCCTCATGAGAAAAAACTAGAAAAGTCTGGAACCTTTCATTTCGAAGACCAAAAAGCTGAAGGAGATATGACTATGTTTCAAAAACCATGAAGATGCTGTATAGCGTAATAGCAAAGCTGTTACAATCAAATCCTGTCATACTGAAAGTAGGGGGCAGATTTAAGAAGTATTACACAGCAGACGGTGAACTTCTGGTACTTGCTTCTGTCAGGCTGTGTCTAATGGCAGGTTCAAAAGGTGTCTGAACAAATCCAAGGACCACAGATTCATAAATGGATCCTAAATGGGACTAGGCAGGGAAGTTGCCTCTGATGCCCATAACATCATCCTGGATGCTAAGTGCATCAAGGGAATGGAAAGCAGACAGTGAGCAGGATCTCAGGATAAATAGCTTCTCCTTTTGTCACTGGGCAAGGGAAAATGGGCTAGCCAGACACAAGTCTAACTCAGCGGGTCACAGATTAGGTTCTCATTTCATAGAATCACAGAATGATAGGGGTTAGAAGGGACCTCTGGAGATCACCTAAGTCCAACCTCCCTGCCAGAACAGGTTCACCTAAAGCAGGTTGCACAGCAATGTGTCCAGCTGGGTTTTGAATATCTCCAGAGATAGAGACTCCACTACCTCTCTGGGCAGCCTGTTCTAGTGTTCTGCCACCTCAAAGTAAAGAAGTTCCTCCTCATCTTTAGATGGAACTTCCTATGTTCAAGTTTGTGCCCATTACCTCTTCTTTTGTCACTGTGCACCATTGAAAACAGTCTGGCCCTATCTTCCTGACACCCACATTTTACATATTTATAAACATTGATAAGATTCCCCTTCAGTCTTCTTTAGGCTAAAAAGCCCCAAGTCCCTCAGCCTTAGAGATGTTCTAGTCCCCTAATCATCTTTGTAGCCCTTTGCTGTACACTTTCCAGCAGTTTCCTGTCCTTCTTGAACCGGGGAGCCCAAAACTGGACACAATATTCCAGAAGAGGCCTCACCAGGGCAGAATAGAGGGGGAGGAGAACCTCCCTCAACCTGCTGGCCACAATCCTCTTGATGCACCCCAGGATGCNGGAGGAGAACCTCCCTCAACCTGCTGGCCACAATCCTCTTGATGCACCCCAGGATGCCATTGGCCTTCTTGGCCACAAGGGCACATTGCTGCCTCATGATCATCCTGTTGTACATCAGGATTCCCAGAACTTTTTCCACAGAGCTGCTTTCCAGCAAGTTAACCCCTAACCTGTCCAGATGCATGCAGTTATTCCCTCCTAGGTGCAGTACCCTACAGTTGCACTTGTTGAATTTTGTAAGGTTCCCCTCTGCCCAACTCTCCAGCCTGACCAGGTCTTGCTGGATAGCAACACAACCTTCTGGTGCTTTAGCCACTCATTCCAGCTTTGTGTCATCAGCAACGCGCTGAAAGTGTGCTCTATCAGGTCATTGACAGATATATTGAACAAGACTGGACCCAGCACTGACCCCTGGGGAACACCACTTGTTATGTATCTACAAGACTGTGCCACTGACCACAACAGAAGTCAAATCACTGCAATAAAAAGGCACTCCACTCCTGCTTACCTTAGGTGCACAGCTGCACCTATTCAGCACAGAAGTGAAATGGCATGCTTCAATTCCAGCATGTAATCATTCAATTAGTTTACATGACACAAAAGCAAAGCTCAGTTCTTAATGCATGTTCATGTTTAGATCAATTTCAAGTTTTAGCAATAAGTTTATAGATTATCAAATGAATTTTGAAATCCACTGCATTTTTACAGACTTTGGCTCCCAAGTTTCTTCTGGAAATGCTGGCTCTGCTGTTGTTAGATAGGGAGCACTGACTTGAGTAATCAAATCTGGCAACAAACATTAACTTACTATTGAAAAAACAAAAAAGCATTTAAATTATTTAAATTCACAGATATAAGGCCAAGTAGCTTGATTGCTGAAAATGTCTACTCAGCAGTCAAGGAGAAGAAAAAAAAGCACCTAAAAATTCATAGGAGTCTCATCTCTTGGGACTGAGTGGGGGGTGAACAAAAAAGAAAAAAACAAAACAAACTTCAAAACAAAAACAGGTCAATCCATAGACCTAGATAAAGATCAGTTTATTCAAACAATTCACAAGCATGTGTTAAATTAACAAGAAAATTTTAACACATGTCCCTTCCAGCAGATGTCCTGGGAAACACATCCCACCTCACTACAGAAAGCTGGGAATTGTTTTTTGGTTGTTCGGGGTTTGTTTTGGGTTTTTTTGACAGCTGCAATACTTTTATAAATTTAATCTTTTATACCGTTCTCTTTCTCATATTATACCACAGAACTTTACTGAACACTTATCTGCTTGATGTTCTCAGGATTTTCCTATTTGTCTGCTTGAACACCTGGTACTTTCCTCCTGAACCTAGGCTGCTGTACAACCTCAATCAACTTCAGGTGGTTCCTCCACTAAATGACATGTCTAACATTTGTCCTGTACAAATTAAACCAGCAAAAATTAAATGTAGACTTACAAGCAAATCTGTATGTCAAGGAGTCAAAAACCAAACAGGCAGTTGGTAATAGCAGGAGTAACCGTTACCTTTCTTGACTATTTACACTAAGCTTAAATGCCTTCCAGTGAAGTAAATATCCAAATACTCACCTACTTTGCATTTCAAATGACTACAGATATCCTAAATGATAACGATACCACTAATAATTTCTTAGAATGAAATTACTTATTTAATTATATTCTAAATACTGATTTGTATGATGATTAATGTTTTTCCTTCATCATTCACTTACAGTCTTTCTCTCCTTTTTTACAGTGACATTTTCTTTCTGATCTACAAAGGCTAATCAGCTTTCCTCTGATACTTTAAAGTTCTGAGAAGCCCTTCCTTTTCCCACTGCCTGGGAAATGTATCAACCCTAATAAAGTCATTTGTTTCCTTTCATTATAAGGAATGAAAAAACAATACACAACGAATGACTGTCGTGGCCACCATTAACTGAATACCTATGCCAGTGATGAAGACCAATACTCATTCATGTCTTCTGAATAATCAACTCTCAAAGGCAAGTGAGGAACAGGTGAAAACAGAGCAAAGTCTCTTTAGAATGCAGTATGCATTACACCAATAAAAACAATAATACATGAAAATTTGCAGATCCATTATCTCATCTATCTCATTTCTTTTCAACTCTTGTTTTTCTTTATAAGCATAAGTTCTTCAGAAAAGGTCAGATGTGTAAAGCAGAAGAACCAAGCTAATAATCTATCTAGGTGCTTTTGAAAATTCCTGTGTATCTAGCTGAGCAACAACAAGATGTCATGAAGCCAACTGAATATCCTTAATCCTCCCAAACTCTAGAGAGAACTGCTGCACAGTTGCAGAGAAACATCTGTTTTCAGCAAATACAATTCAGTTGAAAATAAGCAGGCAATAAAACAGTCCAATACTTTTGTGAAATCCTTCCTGATGCAGTATTAGGGACAAGAAGACTGAGAACAGGGGTGAGTAACCAGCCCTGTTAATGGCTATTGATATAGCATCCTGATAATGCAGAAGTTTGGTTCAAATAGCAGTTAGGAAATCCAAAAGTATGTTCTGGGACTACGAGTAGGATTTAACTAAAATGCCTTTCAGAAAGCAGAATGCTAATACGTCTCTAGCCACATACCTCAAGTACATTCATTTGCAGTGCTTTTTTCATGGCTTCATCATTCTGCATTCAGACAAGGCATAAGAGAAATGTTAAATAGCAGCCACCTGTAATGGTGGGTAAACCACACCTAATAAGGAAATTTAAATACAATTCTTTCTAGGGATAAAATTATTATTGGCTGCAAACAGTCTTTTTTTAAACACCACACAGATGCAAACAGTTTTGCTAGATACGTCATAGACCTTAAAAGGTACCTACAAAATCTGTTTCCATCCAAAATCTACAGAAAATGTTAATAGGTTTAGCTACCTTTGTGGCTATATTGTATTGAAAGCTATTAAAATAAGCAAAGTGTGCTGCTGAAGTACATTCTATGCATCCCGCCACATCCTAAAACATATGCTTTAGAAGTAAAGGAGTACTGAGATAGATTTAGCACTCTAAGGTATAGTCTGATAAACATATTCACAGATGAACTATTTCTTATTTTTCTTTTAAGTACTAATATGAAAAGTCCATTACATTCTGCAACTACACTCTGTGAAAGGACTTTAGTATCCATTAAGCTAAGACATCCCATTAAAGCATCTAAGTAAATATGATCATCACAGCTTTCAAAATCTAGTGTAAAAAACCCCCAAGAGAATAAGTTTGGTTTGAACCCAGCCAGTTAATTAGGTGCCTTAATCAGAACTGCAGAGTGAAGAATCCAGGATTATGAGAAAATCACATTTATCAATTCTTACAAAAGATTTTCCTCTGCATACTCTTTCCATTAACTTGTAATTTATCTTATACCCGACATGCTGTTAACATGATCACACACAGTATTCTTCTGTTATGAATAGTATTCTAGTCAGACATTTTCAGAAGTTCTCAGAAACAAGTTCATTACCATTTTTTTTCCTAAAATTTATGACACTTAGCAAACTCAGATGCTGCAAATTTATTGAGGAAAAAATATACTTAAAAGGACATCACAGGCATCATTAGAAAATTTAGAAAATTATTTTCAAGCAGAGGATTTCAATTTGCAATGACTAAAACATTTATCGTAGGCATAGCTTGTTTTTTAAAAAACCCAAGTATTAATGGGATGAAAGACTTGCTAATATTACAGTTTTATGTGAAATGTTTCTACTATCTCCAGAAGAGTATTTTATTGTTATCGAAATGGCAAATATGCCACCATAAGCGCAGGTAGAATACAAGGAACAGAAGAATTTAGCTTTTCTTGTCTTGTGTGCCCATCCTCATCTCCCACAATTCATCCTAACAACTCTTATTACTGCAAAAAAGGAGATGGAGCTAGGCAGTGGAAACTCAAAATGCAATCCAACTGTTGCAGAAAACTTACTACACTTGCAACTTTAGCTCCATATGACAACTGTAAAATTTCAGGATGCAAGTTTTCTTAAACTTTCATCTCTTGCAATTTTCATCCATAATTAAAGATCATGTAAGGTGACAGAATTTAAATACCAGAGTGAAAGTTTTAACATAAAAATTGCATTGATAGCTCAAGACATTCTTTTCAAAGAATTATTTCTTTTTTACACCTGTCACATTTTGTCCTGGTGCAAAGAAAGCTAGCACACTGATAACCAAAACTGGGTTTTCAAAAACATTTCAGGATAATGAAAGAAATCAAGACACACTAATAAGCAAAAGCTTTCCAAAATACTATTTATGTATGTTGTGGTTTAAG
>VYZX01011356.1:0-47635 GCA_013401335.1 Brachypteracias leptosomus
CATCTACCTGGACTTGTGCATAGTGTTCGACACTATCCCACACAACATCCTGGTCTCTAAATTGGAGAGAAATTAATTTCATGGATAAGGAATTGGTTGGATGGTTGCACTCAAAATGTTGCATTCAATGGCTTAATGTCCAAGTGGAGAACAGTGACAAGTGGTGTTCTTCAGTGATTGATACTAGAACTGGTGTTGTTTAACATCTTTGTCGGTGACATAGACAGTAAGATTGAGTGCACCCTCAGCAAGTTTATGGACAACATCAAGTTGTGTGGCAGGGTTGACACGCTGGAGGGAAGGGATGTCATCCAGAGAGATCTTGACAGGCTTGAAAGGTGGGTCCATACCAACCTTATGAAGTTCAACAAGACCAAGTGCAAGGACCTGCACCTTGATTGGGGCAATCCTAAGCACAAACACAGTCTGGGCAGAGTATGGATTGAGAGCAGTCCTGAGGAGAAAGACTTGAGGGTGCTGGTTGATAGAAAGCTCAAAATGAGACAATAATTTGTGAGTGCAGCCCAGAAAACCAACCTTGTCCTGAGCTGCGTCAAAAGAAGCATGGCCAGCAGGTTGAGAGAGGTGTATCTCAGCCTCTTCTCTGCTCTGGTGAAACTCTACCTGGAGTACTGCATCCAGCCTTGCAGTCCCCAACACAAGAAAGACATGAACCTGTTGGAGCAGAAAATGGTCATAAAGATGATCAGAGGGTTGGAACACCTCTCTTATGAGGAGAGGCTGAGAGAGTTGAGATTGTTCAGTTTGGAGAAGAGAAGTCTCTGGGAAGACCTTATTGTGGCCTTCCAGTATCTGAAGGGAACCTACAAGGAGGCTGGGGAGGGACTTTTTGCAAAGGCTTATAGTGATAGAACGAGGGGTAATGGCTTCAAACTGGAGGAGGGTAGATTTAGATGAGATGTAAGGAAGAAGTTCTTCACTCTGAGGGTGGCAAGACATTGGAACATGTTGCGGAAGGAAGTTGTGGATGATCCATCGCTGAATGTGTTCAAGACCAGGTTGGAATGGGGTTTGAGCAACCTGGTCTAGTGGAAGGTGTCCCTGCCCATGGTAGGGGGGCTGGAATTAGATGATCTTTAAGGTACCTTCCAACCCAAACCATTCTATGATTCTGTGAAATCAGTAAATTCAGATTACCTTCTATAATATACTAATAGAGATAATCCAAATAATAACTGTTTACTTAAAATGACCAATCAGGCATTTTAAAAAGTGAATGTTTGTATGTGAGCAAAAGGGAAGCTAAAGTACCTTCTTCCTAATGTTTGGCTACTTTATCAGAATAGCACTTTACATCTTTTAAGTAGCTAGCAGGCTATTACATATGACTAATATATCAAGTTTCAATGAAGCTTTTATTCAAAGTTTAATAGAGATAATAGTAACATAAAAGCTACCCTCTGGATCTTATAATTAAAAGGACAAGAGCCTGAGAGTCATAAGAAAGGAACGTAAAGTTAATTACTTGCTTGTGTGCATAATAAGAAGTCTATAATCTTAAGTAGTAGCCAATTTATAGGTTTGAATTCCTGAATACTAATGTATTAGGAGAATTATTTCAACTTCTGATAATTTCTTCACATAATTAGGATTAGACACTTAGCTATAGCTTAATTTACTATGCTACTTCCCAACACGTCCCTTTCTCTATGGTTTTGTTTACCAGAGCAAAGATTTCAGGCACTAATATCGTCTGAAAGCTTACAGTAAATCTAAACAATAAAGACGTTTTACTGTCAGTAGTAGCAGAAAATAAAAAGTGATAGTACTGAGATATTTGTCAGTAGATACAAAATCCGGCAGGGAGGGGGAAATTATTCTGAAATATTAGCTTTACTCTGTTTACTCTATGGATAAAATTAAGGTTGAATTTAAAAATAAATGCTTGTGTTTTCTATGGAAATACTTTTCAGCTAAATTTTGATGTCTATGGTAATTTTTCAAGTTTCCTCTTCATTGTCTGCTCTCCTGGGAGATTAAAAAAAGTCAAGGGATGTAATGCTGTAGATGCAGAGCCAGCAGACTCTTCCAAATTGCACTTGAAGTTTTGAATTTTTTCATTTCCTACTGTACATCATTTACAACTCTATTTTTGTCCTATTGCTGCTGAATCACAAGTCAGATATGGAAAAAATTATCTTCAACCTCCTAAAGCATGTGGAAAGTTGGTGTAGCATACTAGATCTAGAGGGATGAAAATTTATTTGAAATTATATTTTAGGAATAAACTAACAGCACAAACAGATGGTATGATGGCCAAACAGACAAAGTAAATGAAATGTTTTAAGTCATAATATGGGCAATTAGATTGAGAGGTGCTAACATTTATGCTGATCAAGTTTTTGTACACNTGAGCTTAATGATATTGACACCAAAGATAAAGTATGCAGAATCCTAAACTGAAGTGAATATTTTGTTCCTATATTCAAGAAAGACAATCACATTATATGCAACAATAAAGCCCTGGTTGTTAAATGGAAGGAGATTGTGTAAACAGAAATTATCACTGATTAGTGACCTGCTGCACCACTTTGACACACACAAGTCTATGAGGCCAGATGGGATCCATCCAAGGGTACTGAGGGAGCTGTCAGAAGTGTTCACCAAGACCCTTTCCATAATTTATCAGCAGCCCCAGTTAACTGAGGAGGTCTCAGTTGACTGGAGGTTAGCAAATGTGGCACCCATCTATAAGAAGGACCAGAAGGAGGATCTGAGGAACTACAGGCCTGTCAGCCAAACCTCTGTGCCAGGGAAGGTTCAGATCATCTTGAGTACCATCACAAGGCACATACAGAACAACTAGGTAATCAGGCCCAGTCAGTACAGGTCTATGAAGCACAAGGTCCTGCTTGATGACCTGATCTCCTTCTATGACAATGCAACCTGCTTAGTGGATGAGGTAAAGGCTGTGGATGTTTTTTACCTTGACTTTAATAAAACCTTTGATGCTATTTCCAACAGCATTCTGGTGGAGAAACTGGCTGGTCATGGCTTGGGCAGACACACTCTTTGGTGGATAAAAAACTGGCTGGATGTCCAAGTCCAAAGTGTAGTGATTAATGGAGTTAAATCCAGACAGCAGCCAGTCATAAGTGTGGTTCCCCAGGGCTCAGTATTAGGATTATTAGTATTGTGTTTAACCAATGACCCGGATGAGGGGATTGAGGGCACCCTCAGTAAATTTGCAGATGACACCAAGTTAGGTAGGAGTGTTGATCTGCTTGAAAGAAGGAAAACACTTCAGAGGGATCTGGACAGGCTGGATTGATGGGCCAGGGCCAATGGTATGAGGTTCAACAAGGTCAAGTGCTGGGTCCTGCACTTTGGTCACAATAACACCACACATTACAGGCGTGGAGAAGAGTGGTTGGAAAGCTGCCACACAGAAAAGGACCTGAGGGTGTTGGTCAACAGCTGGCTGAATATGAGCCAGCAATGGGCCCAGGTGGCCAAGAAGGTCAACGGCATCCCGGTTTGTATCAGATATAGTGTGGCCAGCAGGACTAGGGAAGTGATGGTCCCTCTGTACTGGACACTGGTGAGTCCACACCTTGAATACTGTGTTCAGTTTTGGGCCCTTCACTACAAGAAAGACGTTGAGATGCTCACACATGTCCAGAGAAGGGCAATAAAGCTGGTGAAGGGTCTAGAGAACAAGTCTTATGAGGAGTAGCTGGGGGAACTGTTTAGCCTGGAGAAAAGAGGCTCAGGGGAAACCTTATCACTCTCTACAACTACTTGATAAGCAGTTGTATCAAAGTGGCTCTCGGTCTCTTCTCCCAAGTAACAAGCAATAGGACAATGGGCCTCAAGTTGTGCCAGGGGAAGTTTAGATTGGATATTAATAAAAATTTCTTCACAGAAAGGGTTGTAAAGCACTGGAACAGGCTGCCCAGGAAAGCAGTTGAGTCACCGTCCCTAGAGGTATTTTAAAGACATGTAGATGTGGTGGTGCTTAGGGACATGGTTTATTGGTGGACTTGACAGTGCTGGGTTAACGTTTGGACTCAATGATCTTAAAGGTCTTTTCCAGCCTAAACAATTCTATGATTCTATGCTATGATTCTAAGTGAGAACAAATTTTAAATAAAAAACATTTTATAGCACTTCTGAAGACATGGATGTGAAATTTGAGAAGGAAGGAAGGGGGTTTGCTACTCTGTCAGAAAAGGGGGAAACGTAGTAAACTATCTTTACTTCAGAAGGAATCAAACAGGTTATGAAAAACTGCTAAGCTATGAATTTTCCATCACTAACAGGCAGGAGGTGAGACCTTACCATATTTTAAGCATGTCCTTAAAATTAATTCAGATAGAAAAAGGCTGCATCCCTTTTACATACTCCTGAATAATGATGAAATAGAAACATGTTCATCTGTGATAAGATGCACTGATATTTCAGCATTATTTTTGCAACATAGATATGATTGCAATGTATTCCAGGAAGACTAGCTGAGCTTTCTTTCTATGACTTATAAATATTTTTCTTTCTAATACTTATGAGTATCCTAAAGCTTTCTTTCCTACATTTGTCAGTAGTCAAAAAACTACAGTAATCATCACTAAATTTGCAAGACAAATTGAATCTAAAATATATACTTGCCCATGATGGTTAAAAAATTTCACATTTGCAAAATCGTCATGTAAGTGTGAAAGGTACCTTACATTGCCAGAAAATAAAAGAAATTAGTCAAAAAATACCATTGTGTTGAAGTCCCACGTATCTTCATGAATTCTGATGCACTAAATAAGTAGTTTCCCTTCTGTTTTTAATTTTACTCTCCACTACTTCGAGATTTAAAACTAAATAGTGAATATTGGTAAATAAGTCACTGCATCTTTACACCACTAAGTATAAGGGGTTTAAATACTATGTATTATCTTATTATGTCTATTCATGTAATAGATCCACTCAGCCACTACCATTTTCATTGTCATTTATTTTGTATTTATAATACTGATTAGATTATTCTCTATGTTGCCATGGCATATAGTTCAAGCTAAAATGCTGATACAATTAAATCTGTATAATATCTCGGATTAAAGTAAAATTAAATAAAATAATTTCCCAGAAGTGACATAATGCCTTGATGGATCTATGTACAATATTAAGTTATTGGGACATAATTGTAGAGTGCATGTTGCCTAACATACAAAGAAAATTCACACAATGGTGAGAAAATACTATTATTGAAATAACATATCCTTTGCCTGAAATATACTAAGGTGAAAAAAATATACTAATATATAAAAGTTGCATTTTTAATAAATAATTTAGCCATTTACTTTCAGATTTCTACAGATGTGTCCACAACTGAAGTCATAACGTAACAATTGATGTCATAGCCAATAAAAACGGCATTGTCCACTTATACAAAATTAGGCATTTGCAGAAGTGCTTGCAGGGTAGGTATCCTGTTGCACAAGGGAACTATACATTGAAGACTGGAGCCTTATAAGGCATCCCATACAAATTCAGTAGGTCTACTACCTCATGGGAGTTCAAAAAGTTATCAATCGTTATTTGTATTTTGGTTATTAATTGATTATAATGGACTGACAAACAGTTAATACCATTTTAACCAATGGCCAAAGAGTTAGAGTATGATATAGAGACCACACCCACTGCCATGTAGATGGCTTAACCATACAGAGAATGAATACTTGTTCTTCTATTGATGGTACATATTTGTTACAGGTTTACAATATATGTATAATAAATATTGATATAGTAAAGATCTACAGCTGTTTTCATAACTTTAATACAGACCACAGACAGAGGATGGGTTTTATTCTTTAAGAAGAATGACTGCATTTGATAGATTAGTGAAAATGTATCCATTGGACTCACATTAAAAGGTATTTTGGTGTTGAATTTTAAAAGTCATAAGTTGATCACCAGTTCCTACTTGATTTATATCACATTTTGGAACAAAGATGGTATAATAGCCAGTTTCTGGTCTCAGGGAGGAAATACTCATTTTCAGAATAAAAGAAGGTATTTCATCAGAGAAACATGTACCTAAATACAGAGTTGCACTTTTTCTTATATTCTCTGATACATAATAAAAGGAAGATTTTATCTTTAAAGCATATATGCAAAACCAATTAAAATTCACAGAAATGTGGATAATTACACTGTGTCATCAGTGTGAGTATCAAAATATCTTGGAATGATTTGCAATAGCACCTGCAGCACTGTATCACAAAGTCACTCCTACTAATTCTGTCTTTCAAAGGACGTGAAGGACATCGGGGTGACTGTTATAGCCACATAACTCTCTTATCATCACCTGCCTCCAAATCAATCAATACCTGTCTTAATCATGACATTCCACCAGTTTATTGCTCCAGAGTAACATACCTGTGGTGTGATATTTTCAGTGGTCCCATTTCTTTCTTCATTAGGTACAATTCCACTGCTGTTACCTACTGTTTATTCATAAGCACCTCTTCTTCATTTTATCTGGCACTCAATTTGCAACTCAGCAGTGTCCATTTCCCAGCAACAGCAATGGAAGGAGGTGTGAATCAGGTAGAGGCAAAAAAGTTCAACCACCCACTGCCCAATCAACTCATGAACAAGCAGGAAGCATTATAGTAAAGTATGCATTCCCTTGGAGCATTTGATGGCATGATTCTGTAATGCAATGAAACATATTTGCTGTATATATCTGATAATCTGCTTTCCGGAGACACTACCACATTACCTTCTGAATTGCAGTTTCATTGATTCTGAAACTGGGTTTGTATCATTGCCTGGATTGCCAGGTCTGGGTTTGAATGTGCATTTCTAATAGTGTGTAATCTACTTGTATTTGGATGTAAGGCTTTGGATCAGTCCTTTTTAAAGTCTTTTTTATTGAGGTTAAGATCCATCTCTGGAACACTCTTACATTTAAACTCTTAACATTCTTATATGTTCAGCTCTAGGATGTTAACCAACCTGATAGTCTTCTACAAAGAGATGACTGGCGTGGTGGATGAGAGAACAACAGAGCAACATCTGCTTTATGCAGCCTGGAGAACAGAAGGCTCAAGAGGTGGAGATCTTATCAATGGGAAGAAATTAAGAACATAGAGCCAGGCCCTTCTCAGTAATGCCCACTGACAGAACAAGATGAAATGGACACAAACTGAAACATAGGACATTCTGTATGAACATAAGAAAAGTCTTTTTACAGTGAGGGTGGTCAAACACTTGCACAGATTGCCCAAAGACATTGCAGAGTCTCCATCCTTGGAAATGTTCAGAGCCTGACTGGACATGGTCCTGGACATCCTGTTCTAGCTGAGCCTGCTCTGAGCAGGCGATCAGACTTAATAGTCTCCAGACATCTCTTCTAACCTCAGTGCTTCTGCAGTTCTGTGTTTCCACCCTTCTTTGTTGGTTTGTTCACGTCTTTTGTTGGCTTATACTAAAGTCCATCAGAAGCAGATTAATTTTAGGAGACTGTCACTGTTCTCAGAATTAATTAAATTAAAGCATTACTGACTAAACCCAATTCTCCAATTTATATGCAAAATGCATATGTTGAGAAAGAGCACAGGGAAAGCCAAGGGCGTAAACCGCCCCAGGTACTGTACATTATTTATGATGGAGTCCAATGGCTTTTTGTATTTCACTTCTCCTTCACCATTTAAGCCAGAGTGCTACTACTAAAGACAAATGAAAATATTTATAATAGAACATCAGGAAAAGCAATATTTTTAGGCCCATGATAAAAAAATAATGCATAGTTTTATGCTTTGGGAATTCATTTCCCATGTCCTGCAAAATATAGTACTGAGATGGGTTATAATGGATCTGGTTTATCTGGTGCAAATACCGTAAGATATGATTTCCCCTTCAGCTAACAAGAATTTGCTAATTATTAGCATGGAAGATTAAGTGTTTTGAAAGAACAGTGAGAAGGAAATTGCAGTGAAAAAAATCATATTACAAACTTGCAGCAACACTTATTATTCCCATTAAATATGAATCATTTATTAAGAAAAGTGACTGTAAGTGATACGCATGCATTCACAGATAACTCAGTGTGAGGCTTATGAAATTAATGGGAAATAGAGCAATCTTTATAATGTCCGGTTTAATGGCTAGACCCTGCTAATATAGCATGAAGCACTTTGAAGAGTCACGGACTTATATATCCTTGCCTCACTTCTGGTTATTGTACAGCAAACTTGGTACCGCGAATTGCGCAGAAGTACCCGGGAGGTGTGTCTTTCCCTTGATTAGATATATTCTCTAGAAATAGCACAGTCACATCTACTTAAAAATGAAGGCAGAACAAGCAAAAATTAAATCAGTTACCCCTAGAAACAAACATAAATGCTAGTGACTAAAGTTCATAATTCAATGTGCATTTGGGTCCCCTACCTTTTATTAAAAGAAACACGTGTAAGGAACTTGAGTCAAGAAAAAGGAATTAATTTATTCAAATCCTATTTTATTACTGTTATTAAAAAAGAAGATCATAGAATCATAGAATGGGTTGGGTTGGAAAGAATCTTTGAAGGTCATCTAGTCCAACCCCCCCACAGTGAGCAGGGACATCTTTAACTAGATCAGGTTGCTCAGAGCCCTATCTAACCTGACCTTGAACGATTCCCAGGGGCAGGGAATGTACAGATGGATGTACAATGGAGATGATAAATACAGAGATGTTGACAAGATGCAGTGTCAAACTACTCTCTCTGCTTCTAACAGAGGGTGGCCACACATCTGTGATATTGAAATTGTGTTTAAAAGGATTATGAATCTGTTAGATGAAATTATAAGGGACATATTTTGCTCAAGTTTTCAACCAACACACTGAGGCTTTCTCTTCAAAAAAGGTATCAAGAACATCAAGATGTTTTGAGATTCCTTGGAGGGAAACTTTTTATGCAACAACAGGATGAGGAGTAATGGTTTTAAGCTAGAAAAGGGTAGATTAGGAAAAAGTTCTTTAGTATGAGGGTGGTTGATCACTGGAACCAGTGGGGTGGTGGAGGCCCCATCCCTGGAGATATTCAAGGTCAGGCTTGATGGGGCTCTGAGCAGACTGACCTAGTTAGAGATGTCCCTGCTTATTGTAGGGGGATTGGACTAGATGACCTTTAGAGATCCCTTCCAACCCAATACATTCTATGATTCTATATTGAAACCATTCAACTATTTCCTTCCCTTGAATCTCATATTCTCTGTACAATTCCTGAGTAGACCCAGTAACAGACTTAAAGATTAATTATCTTCTCATGAAATATTTATAGGTTTCATGAAGAAAAAAGTACAAAGGATATAAGATAAAGTGAAGAACAAAAAATTAGCAAGATGATCTAATTTGACCCATTCTAGTGTTTGTTACAGAGGTTGCAGTTACGTACATGTGTATGTACACTGGTGCAGGTGCCCAGGCACCCACAGTGGGGGCTGCAGGGTGACCTCTATGAGGAGAGGCTGGGGCTGCCATGTGCCAGACACAGCTGGTTTCAGCCAGCTCAAACCAACCCACTGAAGGGCACAGCCAAGTCCTGCCACTGACATGGTGGCACCTCAGAGAAGACATATTGAAGAAAGGGCAAAACCACCAGACTGGCAGTGGAGAAGGGGTAAAATAAGAGTGAGAAACAATCATGTGAACCCCAAGGTGAGAGTAGGAGGGAGGAGGTGCTCCATGCATAAGACATTCCTCTGCAGACTGTAGAGAGACCATGCTGGAGCAGTTATCCACGCCGCAGCCCACGGAGGACCCCATCCTGGAGTTGGAGGATATTCCCTGAAAGAACTGTGGCCCATGAAGACCCCCACATGAAAGCAGGTTTATCCTGAGCAACTGTAGTGTGTGAAAAGGACCTACGCTGGTGCAGAGGAAAAGTGTGAGGAAGAAGGAGCAGCAGAGAGGAACTGCTGTGTACTGACCATAGCCCCTTGTTCCCTACTTCCCCTGTACCTCTCATGGTAGAGATGTCAGGAGAGAGGGGAGGAAAATGGTTGGTTTAATGCATGCTTCTCACTACCTGATCAGGATAAGTGATATTCCTGAATTTATCTTATCCCTCAAGCTCTTTTACCCTTGTTTTCTTTCCCAGTCCCACTGAGGATGGGAAGTGAGTGAGTAGCTGGGTAGGAGTTTGGCTGCTACCCAAGGCTAACTCACCATTATAAGTGAATCTTATTCATCTTAAGATTTAGCTGACAGATGAGCAATCATCTAATAAAAAATATTCCCACAAAGTTTCCTCTGTGAAATCCTCATTAGAACATAAATATTTTTCCTTGTTACAAAAAAAAAAAAAAAAAAGATCTTTACATCCAACTTAGACACTTTTCTGCAATCCAATTCATTTTAGATTTCAAGAGAGTTGTCTGAAAGTCATTAGTTTAAGAAATAACAGGGTTGAGGTTATGGTGCCTAAAAACATTTCTAGCACAGGTATATTGTTATTAGTAAAGCTTATCCTTAGCTTCATTTGTAAGTCCAAACATTAA
Source organism: Brachypteracias leptosomus (assembly GCA_013401335.1). Taxonomy (NCBI): domain Eukaryota; kingdom Metazoa; phylum Chordata; class Aves; order Coraciiformes; family Brachypteraciidae; genus Brachypteracias; species Brachypteracias leptosomus. Next base: position 10,498 of record VYZX01011356.1, read on the forward strand.
GCCTGTCTTCTTTCCTTCCCTTTCATTTATAATATCCAGGTTCTTTAAAAAGCAAGAGTTATTATGTAATATCTTATATTTATTAGACTATATCTTGTAACTGACTTTTTTCTTCTTGGTAGTCTGTACTGTTTCAGACTGTTTCTCCAATTATCAAAATCATTATAAGTTCTCCAAGATGCTTGTGATCCCTCCAAGACTGGCCTTGTCAGCAAATTTTATCAAGTACTTTCAGCTTTAATACACGCAGAGTTTCTATGTAAAAAAAGTATAAACTCAGAGTTTACAACTGGGAATTCCTAATAATGTACAGAAGAGGCTTCTGCTTCCAGGAAAGCCAAACACTCACTTTTATATTTAATTAGAGTCAACATTTGAAAAAAAGGTGTGATGTGATTTATTGAAACTGTAAACATGAATGGAGAAGTGGTGGGATATGTTCAATTTTCCCATTTTCAAAAGTCACTTGAAATTAAAGAATTATAGTTTACCAGATTAGTAGTCTTGTGTATTATATCATCCAGTCCTTCTTAGTGCTTCAGCACTGCATTGAATCCTTTAATAGAATTCATCATAAAACAAATAAACAAAACAAAGTAAACAGAAAATGTACTTTATTATAAATTGTGATTGTTCAGCAAATGCAGAAACTCTTGGATTCTCTCAGTAGGAATTTGGGCAACAAATTACCTTCCATGGTTATTTTTATCATGCAATGCTTCCTCATTCATAAGCTGAACCTTGAAACCATTATTAAGTGGAAAAAAGACAGGGACAGAATAAACTCAGGAAACCCAGGAGTAAATTGGCACGTTCCTTGTAGGGAAGCTGCCCACTCTAAGAAATCCCAAGGTATGACTGAACGCCATTCCCTTCAGCAGTAGGGCTAGCACATGCAGGTGATATATCCATCTCTCCCTCCCTTCTTACCGGCTGTTCCTTCCTAACCCTGTACTGCCTCAGCACCAGATCACACAGCTGTTTGTGAGGTTCCATAATCCATCAGATAGAAACCTGGCACTGATGAGAAATAACCCTTTAGAGATGACTAATTCAGAAAACAATTGCTTCTAGCATTTTCTTCTGTCTTTCACTCACTCTACTCACAGTTTGACATCTAGGATTTGCAGAATCCTGACCACAAGTTGGTCCATCACTATATCCAGATAAAAGCTGTCCTAGCTGAAGAAATTGTATTCACATACACAGCAGTTAGGAAAGTCTTCTTCAGGAACATTAAAAACAACATTCAATTCTCAGCAATAAATATTGCCTCTGTGTGATCCAACACTTCAGAACAGATCCACTTACCAAAAACTGAGATACTCAGTATTCAATGAAATTAAATTTTCCTATTACATATACAACAAATTTCTGTGTCTTTTCATCTGCAAGCAATTCAGCTCCATCAGAATACACAATTCAAGGACACATATGCATATATTCGGTGAAGATTAAGAATATGGAGTAGAGCATGTTGTGGTCCCAACTTGGGAAAGATAAAGAAATTTGAGTAAATTAGGAAAACTAGACAGGGAAATTAAAATAGAGGAGGCTGGTATCATCATCACGAGAAAGGAAATCAGACCTTGACAAAAACTAAGAGTAGAAATTGGCAGCAGTGCACCTGTGGAGGACTGCTGGTCTTATCTTTCTTACAGATTACTTTCATGGACTTTTTAAGAAATATCCCAGGAAGCATTTCTATATGCTTCTTAGATATGTGTGACTATAACTACAGACATGGTGTGTGATACATAAGATTTTAAAAAAATAGTAGAAGCCAATGTAATTAAAGATTAAGTGCAATGCAATAGCCTAAAGAAGTGGAGGTATCATGTTGAGTCTTCCTTATCAGAGATACTTTCGCTTACTATGACCTTGTAGCACAGATTTAAATGAAATATAGCACTTACATGAGTATGCAATTATTTTTTTGTTTCAGAATCAACATTCTATATCATCTAATCGGTCTTTATTTTCATTTATATGATGGTCTAGTTTTCTGCACTTATCCTTGTTGTTCTGTACTTTTATTTACCTTTTTTTTTTTAGATGTGTAATTTAAACCACCACAAAAAGTATGCAAAAAAGGAATTAGTGTAAAGGAAATTGCATTCAGAGCTTTTCCTCTGAAATTCTGGTTCTGAATTGCAACTTCAGTTGAATGACTTTTACTTTTTTCATCATTCAGTAATCAATACTCTAATCAATAATATTAGGCACTGAAAATTTTAATGATATAATTATTAATGTTTTCTTCACTTTCATATTGCCCAATTTCCATGGATGTTTTTAGGGGAAGAGTTATTACCTTTTATTCTCCCGATTATGGGGAATTTATTTCCATATCCTCCTCCTTATCTCCCAATATTGCATTTTCTTCCCCTGTCTCTGATACTAACCCCATTCTCCAGTTCATTGTACACACAACAATGTTCTTCTGTTGAAACCCCAAATAACTTGCTTAAAACACATGCTTTGCTACAAATGAAAAAGAATGACTGATGCTTTCTCTCTTGATAAAGCAAAGCTACTCTAATTTTTATTGTCCCTCTTGGATGCAGGAAGATGGCTGCACTTGCAGTACAATTACTTGCTTCTATTTCCCTTCAGATAAAAGCAACACTGTTTTTCTTTAAGTCTATGACAAATCTGTATTATGAGTCACTCTCTGTAAGGTCACTGTAGATGCATTACATCACAGGGAGAGGCACAACTCAGCGTTGCATTTCTGTATTATATCACTGGAACACTTCTGCCAAGTTTTGTCAGCAGCAGGAAGGGTCAGGTTCAAAATCTATGAGTTCTTTGTAAAATTACAAAACAAAACCAGATGAGCATTCACTCAAGTACCTGGGGAAAAAAAAAAAACCCTCCTCTGAAGGCCAAAGGTAGTCAATACTTTCCTGTTCTCAAGAAGTACATAATTCTGTGCCTATAGCAAAACAAACAACAAAAAAAGCCCCCAAACCATTCATATTAGGGTGAGAGAGAGCACAAGCAACAAGGAATTAGCAAAATGTAAGTAATATATCAAGTATATAGCCCAAAATTAATTTTGACAATAAACTTCTTCCTCTGCTTCCTTATGTGCTGATACATATCCCATTGGATAATGTCCTTTTGACACACGTATTTCTTGGTTTTAGTCCATGTTGACTTGCATTTATTTTCTCTTAGAATCATAGAATGTTTTAGGCTGGAAGGGACCTCTAGAGGTCGTCTGGTCCAACCTCACCACACAAGTAGGGACATCTCTACCTAGGTCAGGCTGCTCAGAGCCCCATCAAGCCAGACCTTGAATGACTCCGGGGATGGGGCCTTCACCACCTCTCTGGGCAGCCCATTCCACTGATCTATTACCCTCATATTAAAGAACTTTTTTCTAATATCCAATCTAAATCTATCCTCTCCTAGCTTAAAACCATTACTCCTGGTCCTATTGTTACAAACCTTTTTGANTCTTAGTGAAGGTTCAGACTCAGGAATCCACTTAGGTGGGTCCATTTCTAGTCCCTCAATAGAAATATTCAGTGGCTTCTTTGGACATGCATACACAGACTAGGGCTCTTCTGCCCTCATTGGCAGAGGTTTAGTACTGAAGTACTGAAGTTTTTATCAGGTCAGAGCCATCTTGTACATGGCCTGCTTAGACAACAGACAATCATATATCTTTCTAACTACCACCACCACTACCACCCCACCACATAAGTGGGGTAAGCCCATTAAATGACCTCTTGAAGATACCTTCAAGCATCTTTTCAATAGCCTGATGAATCATGAGCATCTACTTTCAAACGTGTAAACGTTGTGCAGAAAAGCCTTCAAATTTTTTCCCAGGTCAGCTGCTTTAGATAACTATCTGTAACAATCTGCAGCAAAGAAGTGCTGCCATATTTTTAATACCAGGTTCATCTGTAGCATTCTCTGAAGCCATGCTGATTTTAGCTCTGTAGCTGTGTGAGAACAGAGGGCTATGGAAGATCTAATTCAGTTCTTGAAATAACCTACAGCTTCAGAACAAAGCTCCCATCATCATCCTTCAGGAAGATCTTGGACTACACACTCAATCTTTGGACTATATTATGGATATAGTTAAATGGAATGCAAGTTCACTGAACTGATCCTATGCCTTAATATATACTCATCTTCCAAGATGAGTCAGACAAAGATGGGCTGGCAAAGGCTGGGGCAGGTGGAGCCACACGTACCTCAATACACCCTCACAAACCTTCAATGTGTCTGAGTGTCATTATGTAGCAGCACATGTTGTGCCTTTGGCATCTAGTGCACACTACAGAGAGTTCTCTTCTGTCTCAGTCATACAACACACACAGGAACACAGCATTCCTGTATCTGAAACTTACCTGAATTTTTACCTCTATGTTAGCAAAATCTTTGAACTGCAAATAAGGAGGCTGTTCAGTGCAAAATATGTCTTCCATGTGATTTCTCCTCCAGGTTCAGCAGTGAATTGCAGAGTATTCATTCATGTTTTGATCCATGAAAATGAGTGGAGCAACATGATCTTTAAACACCACACATTGTTCTTTCTCATTTCTTTCAGATGTGTCTAGAGACTAGAGGATGGTGAACCTAGTTTCTTTGTTTAATGTAGAAGAATGTGTAGTGAAAGCTCAAACAGGACCAGACTTTCAGCCCTTTAAATTGGAAACGCAGAATCAATTCTAAGGTTTTGTATTTGTATTTGCTGGTTCATATCCTAGTTGAGGATCTGGACCATAATCCTTAAATTAGACAAGTGCAATGTTATCACTTGATAAACATACCAAAAGAATAAGAAACTGAAAGATCATTAGTTCAAATTTCCACTGAGCCATATCTCATATAACCTCTGATGCAAGAAATGTAGATGACAACTTTCCATCAAAGAAGGTAGTTTGTCGAAGTCAAAAACAAAACTCCACTTGGTTTCAGTGGTAGAAGGCCAAACCATAGATGTTTAAATCTTAAGAGTAAAGTTCTTCTGTTTCTGTTTGGCCTCCCAGGTGACCTAAGCTTATAGATGATTTGAAACAGATGATGCAGAAAGAAAAACAACTATACCACCAACAGTTAAAGCTTGGGAATGAATTGAGATTTCTATCCATATGCTCTTCAGGAGGTAAAGGCAAGGTTCTTGGACTGACTAATTAGCAAATCTGTTCTACTTGGTGGACAGTTTAATTCTTCATACATTACTTGCCTTTATTTGGTGACTCATTGTTTCTGGTGTTTCTAGTTTCTTTTTCAGTTTGTGAATAAAATGAAATAGGATGAGGCAAAAGAAATTAAGACATTTTTAAGGACATTTCCTTAAAAGTTCACAATTTATATTTTTTGTCATTTTTGCCACACTCCAATTCAATGCATATTTTCCCCACAATCTCTCATGAACTTGTGTATAGAAATGAGAAATAAAGAAATTGCTTTCAAAACTTAAGAAAGATTCCACTTCTGAAAAATAATGGGTCTCCTCCTGAAACAAAATCAAGACTAACATAAATGAAAACTTATGCATTATTTTTGCTTAAAATACTGATCTAAAATCAGAAAAGTCAGTAAATGCTAAAGGTGTTCATAAAGTTTCATTAAGTTTCAAAAAGTCAAGGAGTCATTTTTAAAAGAAAAGGCATTTTGCATTAAAGCTGTCCAACACTAGAGTAAAACAGGTTCAGCCCAGCATGACTGCATCTGTCAGTACTCAGCAAAGGGCATAATAACAATCATATGTCTTAAGTAATTATGTCTGACTTCAATTTATTAGAAACATAGTTCTACATCTATTCTGGCTAAAAATTGCCAATACAATTGACAAGGTCCATTGAGAGAGGAGTATGTCAATGCCACCCAAGCAAGATCTTGCATAAGGATTTTGTTCATAAAATGATCCAAAGTTGAATATTCTGTTTGGAATTATTAAAATGGATGTTTCTGCTAGACAGCAAAGAGTATCTATTCCCTCCTTGCTGATGATCCCAAAAAGCCTACCTACTATCCTGTTGTTCTTTTTCTAGTGAATGTGCCACATTTCCTAGGAAAGTAATCTATTTCCCTCTTCACTAAATAAGCATAGAGAGCTGACAGGAAGATTAATGAGGAGACATGGGCTACAAAGCATATTTAGCATTGTATCTCTTCGGTCAGATCTCTTCAGAACTTCTGAGTAAGTGACTCAGAATGTGAAAGAGATTGGAAATTCATGAAACCTGTCTAACAAGGGATCATCTGTATAAATCTTAAGAAAGATGAAAGAATTGGCAGAAGCAATTGGTCTTGTCACAAGAACCACTTTGCATGTAATTCTGTCGGTATCTTCAAGTCTTCCTAGGCTGGGGCACACTGGCTCTTCCTCTCCTGGCAGATGAAGGTTTACCAACTGTTCTTCATATTTGTAGTCACTGTATCACAATTAACAACACTCTAGAAAAAATTAGTATCAGTAACCTTCCCTCCCCCGAAAACTGATCCTGAATAAAACTATTCTATTGAATAGCACAACTCCATAGTAAATTAAATAATTTTGGGTAGGAGAAGACTGTTTAATATAATCAGGCCTCATGTCTTTACGCTGTCTTGACATTGTGTTCATGCACAGCAGAAAGCTAATTCTTTTTAAAGTGTATGTAGTCTGTTGGAGCAAGATTTTAAGAAAACTCTGAAACACCTAGAAATTCTGAAAGAACTGTTGAATTATGTACAACATTTCCACTTGTCATTTTGACTTCGAAGATTATTTTCATTTATTACATGAGTTAGAGCTGTAGTTTATATTGACTCTTCTGTGCACCTTTATCCCTGTTTTCAGGTCATTAGAAAGGTACACAAATCTTGCTGCTGTTGATTCACGTCTTGGTTATTCAGCTGATCACACACTTCGTCGGCTCTCACCTATCTTTACAAATAACAAGTTACAGAATTGAAATGTTGAAGCCTGGTCAAAATTCTTGAGAGTGGATAGTGATCTAGGATTGTTAAAACAGCTGGGGATCAAGCATACGAAATTTTATAGTTTCAATTATATAATCTATATATTATAGAATTTTATAACACCAGAACAGGTTGCCCAGAGAGGTGGTAGATGTCCCTCCACCTCTGAAACATTCAAGGTCAGGTTGGATGGGGCTCTGAGCAACCTGATCTAATTGAAGATGTCCCTGCTCACTGCAGGAGGCTAGACTAAATGACCATTAAAGGTCCCTTCCAACCCAAAGCATTCTGTGATTCTGTGTTTCTATGAATGTAGACGAATCTGCCTGTTGTAAGGCTTCCCCTGCTCTTTTCTTAAGTTAGTTTGGCAGGAAGAATTGTTGGGGGCTGTGACTCCTTTCCCTTTCTAGATCTACTGAGACTGGCATCCCAAAGGTGGATGCAGGTAAAAATCCATACCAAATGCATTTGTTTCTGACCCTCCACTAGTAGAGATTGAGGAATAATTTTAGTTCCAGTGAAAATTCAGTGAAACTAAGTGAAATTTGGGAGCACAGCTAAGATGGGTAATTTTCACCCAGGACTACCACTCTCAATGATGAAAAGAAAAGAGTGCCTTCAGTAATTCAATCTATTTGAGAACATAGATCTGAGTGAATTACCTTCCGGAAATACCTGTCATTTCCTCTCTTCATTGAACAGCAAAGCTCCTCAGATAAGCAGCTAAAATTAAGAGAGACAAATCTGGGTCTATTAGTCCCAGTAGCACTACACCTTAAAAAATGCTAAGGATCTGCTTTAGAGTCCCACTGGAAAGATGTATATTACATTGCTGAAGGAGTACCATGGTTTTGCTATTCTGTTTGTACACATTTATATTGCTTCTCTTAATGCTTCTCTTTATAGTCAATAAAATTATAATTTAAAATTTTATTCACTCTACATTAGCTAAGTTTATATTTTATACTGGATACTACACAAATGTGTTACTTTGAAATCCAATACTGTGAAAAAGTAGCGATAACACTAGGGATAGGATTTTCATTTTGTTGAACAAAGTACTGAATAAAAGCACCTCATTTTACTAGCCGAGATAGTCAGTAAATAATCATAACTGCTTTTTTTAATAGAGAACAAAACATTATTTGACAGTTATATTCAACATGCTCACATCAAATCTCAGTGAACTACTTTTTGAAAGTTGATCGCTAGAGAAATAAGTTAGCTGGTTGGAAAAATTCATAACTTAAATTCAGTTGTCAAGGTTTCTCCTTATAATCTCAAAACTTGAACCAATGGCTATCTATATATTGAAGAAGGAAAACTCACTGTCTTGAAGCAAGTTTAATGAAACCAATGATAGTAAGATTTTTTCACACTACTCTGGTCTGTCCTGATTTACACCAACCATTTTTCTATAATCATAACAATTTATGGGTGATAATCATCAGTTGGGCAAGTGGTGAGAATACATTTAGGTTCTCCCAATCCACAGCATCATTGCTGACAAAAAGCCTCACCAAATAACTTCAGTTATCTCCACATATGAGCAAGTGACATGTTTTCAACTCTTTAATCAGGCTACATCAAATCATTCAAAGTTGAGACAAGGAAGTATTGTTCACTAATACATTCTGTAGCCTATTGCAAATAATAATCAATAAAAGTACTTACAGTTCTCAAAAAAATTTGTGATGATATTCTTGTTCAGGCACTTTTACAATTTTACCCCTGGATTAAAAAAAGAGACAATGCTGAAATAATACTCCCCTTTATTTTGTCATTTTACAGAATTATGATCATGAAGTCACAAAATCACAAAAGTGTTAAGCTTGGATGGCACCTCTGGAGATAGCCTAATCCAGACTCCTTCTCATAGCAGAGTCACCTAGAGCAGGATACCCAGGATTGACTAATCTGGTGGCCTTCTATGACGGAGGGACTGAATTGGTGGCTAAGGAAGAGCAACTGGTGTCATTTACCTGGACCTCTGTAGGGCCTTTGGCATGGTCCCATACGACATCCTTGTCTCTAACAGGAGAGACAAATTTGATAGATAGATTATTTGATGGGTAAGAAATTGGCTGGGTGGCCATACACAAAAAGTTACAGTCAATGATTCAATATCCAATTGTAAAACAGTATTAAGTGGTGTCCCTTCATATTAGGAGCAGTACCATTCAATATCTTTTTAAGGATATAGACAGTGATCAATAAAATCTCTTTAATAAGAAACCTTGAGAACAGTACCTGTTTTCAGTGCTTTTTTTTTTCAGAAATATCTGGAGAATGAGATTGTAACATCAATATTCTTTTTGCACTGCAAGTACTGCAAATTTACATGCACCCATGCACTTGTGCTTACCTGTATAAACATAAAAGATTAATATACAGGTTAACATACACTAATCTTGAATGGAATTAGATTTCTGACCCTTACTAGTTCTTTGCTTTCAGAAAATATTGCTGGGACTTGCTAACAAAGCACCTACTTTACTCACTTTATGTTCTAGCCTGCATAAAGACAAGTAATCTGCTATTGCCTAGTGTCAATGAAGAGGACTTCTTAGTACTTTAGCTTTGCATAGCTTCCAAAATGTAGTCTCACCCCTAATACCAAAGGGGTGATTTTGTGATTTTTATCTTTTTTTCTACTTGAAGTGATAGAAGATTGGAAAACAATCTGTGCTCAGTTGATAAAAACATGTGGTTGTCCATATAATATAATAAAAATACTTTTTATTCAGGAGAAGCTTGTCTGGGTCCTTTCACATATACTAGCAAATTCCTGCTTAGTGCTTCCTCTCAATAAATCTGCTGGGTAAATAAGACCTTTGTAGGCTTTGTGGACACTTCTCACTTGTCCTTTATGGCAGATGTATTAGTAAAATCCTCTGACTGTGCAATCTCTATCTGTAATGTTCAATGTTAACCTGAAAAACATATATCCAAAATATATTATTAACAGTTAGGTCTAGTATGCATCCATCTCCTGAATTTAGTAGACATTGTGAAGCTAAATTAAAAAGGTTTACATATACATTGTGATGCATCTTTATGGCATTTTTTCAAAGTGTGCTCATAAATCCATGTCTGTTCAGCCATGAAGAACTTCCAGTTTAACAGTGAACATAATAGCAAATAATTTAAAGCTTAATTTCCAGAATGCTCGAACAAATCATTCCTACTAATGAAGTCTTTCTATCAGACCAACAGTGTAATTTTCTACAACGAAGCCAGAGGCATTCATGAAGCCATAGATGTCACATGGCTTCTTCTAACTGCACCAGGGCTGTAATGTATGGCCATGTAAAGAGCTAAAGAATTCTGACATTCAGGGTCTGAAGATGTTTCATTTTGTTCCAGTTGTTGTCAAGACTAAATATAAGGCAGGAGTCAGAACTAGGGTAAATCTGAAGTGGAGAAGACTTTTCCTGCTAGCAAGTGAGGAGTCAGCTGAATGGAATGATCCAATACCAAGCTAGTGTGACCTGCTTGAGATATCAAGTGTACCAGAGTCTAACAAGCACTTAAAATTGGCTTATTCAGCTTTGAACAAGAATTGCTTTTCTTCTAAAAGAAACTTGAGGAGAACATCACCACTTTAATATACCACAGTAGCAAATGTGACAATCATATTCCCCAGAGAGGTTTGAAGGCATATTAAAGATATTGGATTCTGTTGGATTCCTAACTCTTGTCATTAGGGTTAAATCTTTGGCTGTCAGCAAGAAAGTCTCACAGAGAAAAAGCAATGTCTGCTACCAGGACCAGCAATGGCTCTGTTGATTACTTTTTTCTATTTCAGTTATGTAATTTCTGGCTGTAAAGAGTCCAAGATTGAGAAGGCCACCATGATTCTCTGCTCTGATCTCTTGAATATCAGTGGCCACCAGGTTTTTCTGAATTTTCATGTTTTCTTTGTCTAAAGTTTTTCTAATACTTAATGCAATTACACCTTAAATCATAATCCAAACTTTACTTATCTCAGGCTCTAATCTTTAGATTTTGTTATAACTTTGCTTGCTACATTTGGAGAGCTTTCTATTAGCAGATTTCTGTTCCTTATGTAGGTACCTACAGTCAAACATCAAGTATCTTTTTGCTTTTTCTTTGGGTAATTCTTTTCCACATAGATCAGAAACAGCTGAGCAGGCTTTACACTAGTTAGCTTAAGTTCATTCTTCCACACTCTGCTGTGGATTCATGACCTGATTTTCCTTCAGAGACTTCTGTTGCTAGAGTGTAGACATGCATTGTCCATGACTTTTTCAGAGTCCCTAGTTGACAGCACTGTATCAAACACGGAGGCATTTTAAGTTTTTTAGAAGAAACAAACATTTTACTTTCTATTCTAGAATCATGAAATTTAGGATGGCAAAACCAAACAACTTCTGTACTTTTACTTTCAATGTTTTCTTTTTTGTTTTTTCCATTTACAAAATCATTCTCCTTTCTCAGAATTTTATTCTTTTTTTTTCTCAGACTTTTCAGAATAGGATTGATTCAACAGTTATAAAATCAGTAGAAAAATCAAGCTCATCTATAGTGTTTTTAGAGTAAAAATAGAAGCCAACATATATTTACCCTATGAAACTAAGTTATAGTATTAGTTGTGAGTATAGAAAAGATTCATTTCACCTAACAACCATGTCTAAAAAGTTAGATACCTAACACAGTCACTCCCTTTATATATAATAGAGTATAAGAGGCATCTTCACCGAATGATTCATAGCATCATAAAATAGGTGTTCAAGATGCATTAGTTACTTGAGTCACCCTCTATAAGTATATTTTTCTCTCCACTGACTATAAAAAGGATAATTATACTTGATTTAGAAGGACAGCTTTTAGATATTTCAGGAATGATTCAGGTGCCTATATGGAGATGTTGAAGATCGTCTGAGGTGTCCTCGTGGAGCCAATAAAGACGACACAGAAGTCAAGAGACCCACATCCATCTGCAGCAGCTGCTTGGAACAAAACAGAATACTCCAGGTATCAAATAAAGCAGCAAACTCTTAGGCAACTGAATTTCAGCCCTACATTCAGGTGGGGTAAAATTTCCATGATTGCATGATTATGTGCTAGAGTCATCGTAGGATTTTACCCAGTTATTTTAAGTATTTCACAAACTAGAATTCTAAGTGATGCATCAACATATCTGTTAGTGTACATTGAAATATAACAACTGTCAGAGATTTTGCTTCTACCAACAAATGCAAAATTACCTGAGTGAATATATAGTTCAATAAATAGTTTACTCATATGTTTTCTTTCTAAAGTTAAAATTATTTATAGAAAAATACTTGGGCTCTATAACTTCACTAAAGTTGTAATATATGAATAAAACTTCTACTTGCCTGTTAGAGGATCAGCAAAGTTTTCTGAATTTTGAAAACTGGTCACTGGTAAAAAATGAAATTAACTTATTTGATGGCTTGGGAATTTTTCAATATGCACTGTGTTCTATCCAGGCTTCTGTGCAAACGTAAATATTTCCATGATTGGGATACAGATACTGAAGGAGAGACAATTCAGCTGAACAGCAGAGGTTACATGGTGGTTTTGAATAACTCAGAACTGCAGCTTCCAAGAGGTATCATAGCAATTCTTTCTTCCAGAGTCAGTCCCATCAATGAGTTAAATAAGCTTTGAACTGATCTGCTTAGGCTTCGTCATGGGTTGGATTGGTATACTCTTTGCTGGGTATAAGACTAGATGGATGGCTGACCCGTAAGTGTTGTGGTGAATGGAGTTAAATCTAGTCGGTGTCTGATCACAAGTGGTGTTCCCCGGGGCTCAGTATTAGGGCCAGTCCTGTTTAACTAATTATCTGAATGAGAGGATCAAGGGCACCCTCAGTAACTTTGCAGATAACACCAAGTTGGGTGGAAGTGTTCATCTGCTTGAATGTAGGGAGGCTCTACAGAGGGATCTGGACAGGCTGGATCAATGGGCCAGGGCCAACGGGATGAGATTCAACAAGGTCACGTGTCAGGTACTGCACATGGGTCGCAACAACCCCAAACAACACTACAGGCTTGGGGAAGAGTGACTGGAAAGCTGCCTGGCAGAAAAGGGTCTGAGGGTGTTGGTCAACAGCTGGATGAATATGAGCCAGCAGTGTGCCTAGGTGGCCAAGAAACCAACAGCTTCCTGGCTTGTGTCAGATATAGTGTAGCCAGCAGGACTAGGGAAGTGATAGTTCCCCTATACTCGACACTGCTGAGGCAACACCTCAGATACTGTGTTCTGTTTTGAGCATCTCACTATAAGAAAGACACTGAGGTGTTGGAGTGTGTCCAAAGCTGGTGAAGGGCCTAGAGCACAAGTCTTATAAGGGGTGGCTGAGAGAACTGGGTTTGTTTAGCCTGGAGAAAAGGAGGCTCAGGGGACACCTTGTCACAGCTACTTCAAAGGAGGTTGTAGCAAGTTGGGCGTCAATCTCTTCTCCCAAGTAACAAGTAATAGGACAAGATAAAATGGCCTCAAGTTGCACCAGGAGAGGTTTAGATTGGTCATTAGGAAAAATTTCTTCACATAATGGGTTGCTAAGCACTGGAACAGGCTTCCTAGGGAAATGGTGTGTTCACCATTCCTGGAGGCATTTAAAAGACATGTAGAAGTGGATCTTAGGGACATGGTTTACTGGTGGACTTGGCAGTGCTGGGTTCATGGTTGGACTCAATGATCTCAAAGATCTTTCCCAGCCTAAATGATTCTTTGATTCTGTGATTCTAAAAGGATACATTTCTGTCTCTTCCCACTCAGGGAGGATCTATTCTAGTTTAGGCACTTAAGTCAGCGGACTGATTAATAAAAGCCAGCACTAACTCAGCATCATTGCTCAAAGTCAGACTGAGTTCATAGAATCATAGAATGGTTTGAATTGGAAGGAACCTTAAAGATCATCCAGTTCCAACCCCCTTGTCATGGGTAGGGACACCTCCTACTAGACCAGGTTGCTTAAGCCCCATCCAGCCTGGCCTTGAAAACTTCAAGAGAGGGGGCATCCACAATCTCTCTGGGCAACCTGTTCTGGTGCCTCATCACTCTCATAGAGAAGAACTTCTTCCTAATTTCTAATCTAAATCTACCCTCTTCCAGTTTAAAACCATTATCCCTTGTCCTATCACTACATGCCCTTGTAAAAAGTCCCACTCCAGTTTTCTTGTAGGCCCCCTTTAATTACTGGAAGATTGCTAAAAGCTGTCCCCAGAGCCTCCTCTTCTCCAGGCTGAACAACCCAAATTTTCTTAGCCTATCTTTATAGGAGAGGTGCGCCAGCTCTCTGAGCATCTTCATGGGCCTCCTCTAGACCTGCTCCAACAGATCAATGTACAGGAGCAGAGTAGAAGGGGAGAATCACCTCCTTCAACTTGCTAGCCATGTTTCTTTTGATGTAGTGCAGGACACAGTTGGCTTTCTGGGCTGTGAGCACACATTGCTGGCTCATGTTCAGTTTTTCATNCAGCTGAACAGCAGAGGTTACATGGTGGTTTTGAATAACTCAGAACTGCAGCTTCCAAGAGGTATCATAGCAATTCTTTCTTCCAGAGTCAGTCCCATCAATGAGTTAAATAAGCTTTGAACTGATCTGCTTAGGCTTCGTCATGGGTTGGATTGGTATACTCTTTGCTGGGTATAAGACTAGATGGATGGCTGACCCGTAAGTGTTGTGGTGAATGGAGTTAAATCTAGTCGGTGTCTGATCACAAGTGGTGTTCCCCGGGGCTCAGTATTAGGGCCAGTCCTGTTTAACTAATTATCTGAATGAGAGGATCAAGGGCACCCTCAGTAACTTTGCAGATAACACCAAGTTGGGTGGAAGTGTTCATCTGCTTGAATGTAGGGAGGCTCTACAGAGGGATCTGGACAGGCTGGATCAATGGGCCAGGGCCAACGGGATGAGATTCAACAAGGTCACGTGTCAGGTACTGCACATGGGTCGCAACAACCCCAAACAACACTACAGGCTTGGGGAAGAGTGACTGGAAAGCTGCCTGGCAGAAAAGGGTCTGAGGGTGTTGGTCAACAGCTGGATGAATATGAGCCAGCAGTGTGCCTAGGTGGCCAAGAAACCAACAGCTTCCTGGCTTGTGTCAGATATAGTGTAGCCAGCAGGACTAGGGAAGTGATAGTTCCCCTATACTCGACACTGCTGAGGCAACACCTCAGATACTGTGTTCTGTTTTGAGCATCTCACTATAAGAAAGACACTGAGGTGTTGGAGTGTGTCCAAAGCTGGTGAAGGGCCTAGAGCACAAGTCTTATAAGGGGTGGCTGAGAGAACTGGGTTTGTTTAGCCTGGAGAAAAGGAGGCTCAGGGGACACCTTGTCACAGCTACTTCAAAGGAGGTTGTAGCAAGTTGGGCGTCAATCTCTTCTCCCAAGTAACAAGTAATAGGACAAGATAAAATGGCCTCAAGTTGCACCAGGAGAGGTTTAGATTGGTCATTAGGAAAAATTTCTTCACATAATGGGTTGCTAAGCACTGGAACAGGCTTCCTAGGGAAATGGTGTGTTCACCATTCCTGGAGGCATTTAAAAGACATGTAGAAGTGGATCTTAGGGACATGGTTTACTGGTGGACTTGGCAGTGCTGGGTTCATGGTTGGACTCAATGATCTCAAAGATCTTTCCCAGCCTAAATGATTCTTTGATTCTGTGATTCTAAAAGGATACATTTCTGTCTCTTCCCACTCAGGGAGGATCTATTCTAGTTTAGGCACTTAAGTCAGCGGACTGATTAATAAAAGCCAGCACTAACTCAGCATCATTGCTCAAAGTCAGACTGAGTTCATAGAATCATAGAATGGTTTGAATTGGAAGGAACCTTAAAGATCATCCAGTTCCAACCCCCTTGTCATGGGTAGGGACACCTCCTACTAGACCAGGTTGCTTAAGCCCCATCCAGCCTGGCCTTGAAAACTTCAAGAGAGGGGGCATCCACAATCTCTCTGGGCAACCTGTTCTGGTGCCTCATCACTCTCATAGAGAAGAACTTCTTCCTAATTTCTAATCTAAATCTACCCTCTTCCAGTTTAAAACCATTATCCCTTGTCCTATCACTACATGCCCTTGTAAAAAGTCCCACTCCAGTTTTCTTGTAGGCCCCCTTTAATTACTGGAAGATTGCTAAAAGCTGTCCCCAGAGCCTCCTCTTCTCCAGGCTGAACAACCCAAATTTTCTTAGCCTATCTTTATAGGAGAGGTGCGCCAGCTCTCTGAGCATCTTCATGGGCCTCCTCTAGACCTGCTCCAACAGATCAATGTACAGGAGCAGAGTAGAAGGGGAGAATCACCTCCTTCAACTTGCTAGCCATGTTTCTTTTGATGTAGTGCAGGACACAGTTGGCTTTCTGGGCTGTGAGCACACATTGCTGGCTCATGTTCAGTTTTTCATCCACCAACACCTCCAAGTCCCTCTCCACAGGGCTGCTCTCAATCCACTCATATCCCAGCCTTTATTTGTGCTTGAGATTGCCTCAACCCAACTGCAAGTCCTTATACTTGGCCTTCCTGAAATTCATGAGGTTTGCACAGACCCACCTCTCAAGCTTGTCGAGGTCCCTCTGGATGGTATCCATTCCCTCTAGCATGTCACCTGTATCACACAGCTTGGCGTCATCCGCAAATTTGCTGAAGGTGCATTCAATCCCACTGACCATGTCACCAACAAAGATGTTAAATAGCACCAGTACTAATACTGACCCTTGAGGAATGCCACTCACCACTGTTCTCCACTTGAACATCGAGCTGTTAATTGCAACTCCTTGAGTGCAACCATCCAGCCAATTCCTTACCCACTGAGTGGTCCATCCATCAAATATCTCCCCAATTTAGAAACAAGGATGTTGTGTGTGACAGTGTCAAATGCTTTGTACAAGTCCAAGTAGATGATGTCAGTTGCTCTTCCTTATCCACCAATGCTGTAACGCTGTCATAGAAGGCCACCAAATTTGCCAGGTGCGATTTGCCCTTAGTGAAGCTATGCTGGTTGTCACCAATGACCTCCTTAACATGGCTTGATGGATTGGAGAAAATCTATTGCACTGAGGTACCCAGCCCTATGTGTATTACTAGCTTTTCTCAAACATGTCTGAAGTGCATTACATGAAACTTTTTTCACTGAAACTTAAGATAATATATTTGCCCTGCATTTATTATGAATTAAGAGTGTGCAGATGACAGCGCACAACAGATCTGTTGACAAGGGAGGTCTCTGCAGTGATTTTCTCTACCTGCTACCCAACCTTGAAGAAGTTCAGTCCAGAATTAAGACACTCAAATGCAGGTGTTTATGCATAGATGTCCACAGTTAAGAAACAGATATGCTGCTTCTTAAACTTCCATTATCATCAATGGACTATTACTCAACAAATTCAATAGGAAAAAAGAGTGATTCAGGTCACCATAAAATAGATACCTGGTGGTGTAATCTGGAGCTGAATTGTTGAATACTATCATTAATTATCAACAATTGAACCACCTACATGAGGTGACTATGTGTCCCTTCTGACTGCAGAAATAGCCTAGACAAATAGATTAGCTCAGAAGCCTAATTCTTACATGGCTGGAATTAGATGAGATCAATCTCACTGGTTTTATTGCAACCTTTTATCTCTGTCTCCCTCTCATGTTCATCCTTTGGCCATTATTTCTGCAAATATTCCTGTTAAATTGTGAATTCTCTGATAACATTTTTAGTAGCAGTTGAAAAAAGAATAAATGGGAACATATTCGGATTGCCTTAATTTTTTCTGAAGTTTCTGTAGGTAATTTTCAAAAAGAAAAAAGGTAAACTGGTTTTTGTTTCTCAACACAGAATAATTTGACAAAGTGCTGTTCTCCTAAAGTTTGTATTTTTGGTTGCTTTGGGCAGTAAGACTAGGGAAAAAAAAAACTTTGAAAATAAAATGACTTGTAATGATGGATCACAGCTGAGAAGGGGGATATACCAAATCATCTTGGCTGTATTGATTTCAGTGCACAGACAGCTCAGTCTCTGATGTAATGGGAAGCACTGTCCATGGCACTTCCCCAAGGACTAAGAGGCTTTACATTATTACATGAGTGTCTCCTAAATGAGGATGAGGATTAATTTTCAGAACTCTGAAAAAAACCCTAAAAATAAGTTTTGCTCTCTCACACCTAGTTGGGTTTATTACATTACTCCCACTACTTCTTTTCTCCAAATTGCAGCAAATTGGCCCTGACTTTTTGAGAGTTTGTCTTATCTCATGTGACTTCCAGATAATCTCTTACTTTATTTGTATTGTTTGTCTAAATTAAAATAGCAAATTATACATAGTGGCTCCAAAGCGTTCTGTTGAAATAAGCACCTAGGCATGCTGAGTTTGGAAAAAGATGAACTCTTGATCCTTTTCTCAAAATCTGACATAGAGACCTGAAGTCAACAAATCTTGTTTTCAAGTGATATAGGGTTGTGTCTTTACTGTTGGACAGTGATTGATTAAATTAAATACATTGCAATTTGAGGCCTAGCCAGATATGAAAAAGAAATTCTGAGAGTCTATCCTTAGCGAGATTAGTGCTCAAATATATGTGTACCATCAGCACCTTCATGCTGACATTTACAGTCTCTGTTTTCTGATGTTGTCTTTCTTCTTAATTCATATATAATTCAGAGGGTGGAATATCATACGATCTACTGAAAGCACCAATTCTCCTAGCAAAATGCTTTAAGCAATATCATTTTTGTTGTGTTAGTACTACTAAAATCTAACTTACTCACACAAACATAGACTCTTTAATTATAGGTTCATGTTTAGTATTGTTAATGAAAATACATTTTTATATGTGCATACGTATGGACCAATGGAATCCAAAACAAAACAAAAGCCATATGCAGAGGAGAGTGCCTAAATTAAGCATTTGAGTTAAAATCATTGTGTTATCCTGAAACTTGATCATGTTGCTTTTGACTGAAACATGGAATTTTTGCTCCTTGTTGAATGTTTTTAGCAGCTGTCTTGTCAAAGAGACTGACAAGTAGTCTCACACACAGTAAATTAAAAGCTCAGAGTAGTTGCTATTTTAACAGACACAGATATTGTTAAAATAAGATACCAACAGAGTTATGTTAGTCTGAGTTTTTCATGAATAGCATGAGTTCTCTTCCAGTATCACAGTAAATACAGCTCAGATTCATTCAACAAGCAACAAGAGCCTGATGTTTCTATTACCCCATAAGAATCATGAAAAAATCTCAGAATTGCATATGGTTTTATATATTTATTTTATTAAATCATTCCTTTAAGACAGAAGTTTAACCTTCACAGGCATCTTCCAGTTTAAGCAGGTTGGGAAATTAAAATGAATGCTTTTTGGAAAACAGATCAAGAATATACCAGAAAATCCCAGGTGAATTTCTGATCATGCATGAGATACCACATGACTGACAGGCTTGTTCCTTCTTCATGTATGATGCATATAAAAGATCATGTCAGGTGACTTAAAACAGTAGATAAGATTCATTCAGAAGTTAGGAGATACATATCTGTACAAGTTTCTGTATTTATGGCACTGTAGTGAGACCAGGCTTAGCCGTGGTTGATGTGGACATGGAGTTTATATTCTCCTTAAAAATCTATCATATTAAAAATGTACAACTAGGAAAATATATATTATTAAAGTTATGGGCTGGCCAACATCTGACAGTTACCATTTAAACCTTAAATGGTGTCTGCACTGCCACTTCTGCATACATACAGGATGGAGAGCAAGACTAGTATTTAAAAATCTAACACAATCCATCTTGAAATCTAGCATGGAAGACCACACATATTAACAGCAGCGTGAGACCTTTTCTTCCCACATTCAGTGTGTTATGCACTTGTACTCTAAGACAATCAAAAGTACTTGCAAGGAAGCTGCCTCTTACATAAATTTTCTTAAAGATAGCTACAGAAAAGGAATTCTTCAGTGATCAGTTTACATTAATTTCACCCTCATTTGAATGTCACAGGAATTCAGTATTGCTACTTAGATTGATTAGTCTCTTAGGAACTTTCTCTTCTATAACACCACAAAGACTCAGACCTAATAAAAGGGAGAACTGTGGAAAAAAAGACTCATCTAAGTATCTTTATCCTGCTACAATATTTTGGCCTTGCCTATACACTTATTGTTCTTCAATATTTTAACTACAATCTAAAACCTTTATTTCCAATCCTTGGTGTAGAAAGCAGGCAATAAGTGTCATAATTTCTCTAAACTTTTGTTAAATATTCAGCTTTTGCATCTCACAAAACCCCTGAATCAGAAAGAAAAAGACCAATGTTTTAAATTTTCCAAGAATCTTCCACATGGGCTGCATTGAACTTTTGTCTACCATTTATTTCAGGTACCCCATGATATTAATAATGAAACAGAAATATTTCAGCTTCCACAACAGGCTTGACCTGGCTGTAGGACTTGTGAGAGGATGAGCTAAGACTGTAGGAGATAATGGGAGAAAGAACAAGCATGGCCAAGGTTTTTGGGGGACTCCAGATTTGGGTATCATGCCATTGGACAGATAGAAGCTAGAGGAACCAATGAGATATGGCAGTAGCACACAGAGTATCAGATAGAGGTGAGAAGACAGCAATAACAGTACGAGCGGCCAGGGGAGTGGCACGGATATGGAAAGAGAGCAAGACCTGGAAGAGGGACTACATGGGTGAGGTCAAGTCAAGAAGGTCCAAGCCAGTAGAGGCTGGAGAAAAGTAACTAAACAACGCCATTATGTTTTCGTCAGTGCATAATGTCTTTGCACACAGATTTGAGAGCTGACTGAACAGGATGCTGTGTGACCATACCAACACCAAATCCCAGAACTTTTCCAGATGTCTTGGACTCACCAAAAAGGCCCATGTTTCCAGCTTGTCCCATATATCTTTCAAAACTCACCTGAGCACCACTGTGAATAATGTAAGTGGTTCATTTGCTCTTAATTAAAAAGATTTCAAAAGACCATGAAATATGTATCTAGTTATCTTAAATTAGGGACTGCCTACTTACGAACAAAACTAGAAATCATAAAAAATGTTTTTATTATAGAAGTTCTGTTTGAAGGAGGTATGTTCAAAGTTTTGCCCACAAGTCATCTGAGATAAATGAATGAAACAATATCTATTGTTTAGTCAAACTAAACATCCCAAATAAAACCAGGAGACTGTACCACACCTACAACACATCTGCACCAGTTTCTCCATATGAAAATAGAAACATGTGGGCAGCATTACATAATTCCATAGTTACTTCTCAAATTTTGGTAGTAATCTACAAAGACCCATGAACAGTAGTTGAGCTTCTTATGTGTTAACATGTACAATAACTTTCTGCATTTTATATAAACTTTTCTCCAAATCTTATAAACCTATAAAATCCTTATGCATATCATCAGTTTGATAGACTGAGGGGGATAAAGAATCATTGTTTCCAGAGGATCATCATTCAATCAGTAGGGCATACCATTTACTTTTAACACTGTAATTTAGTTTTTTTTAATCATGTGTCAAAGAGGATAAAATTAGAGGCAGAATTAGAATGACCAAATTACAGAATAGATGGCATTGGAAAGGACCTGTGCAGACTGTCTAGTCCAACATCTGTCTCAAAGTAGGGTCAACTAGTGCAGGTAACTCAGGACTATGTCCAGTTTGGTTTTGAATATCTCTAAGAATGAACCCTCCATCACCTCTCTGGGCAACCCATTACAGTGTTTGACCATTCCTACTATAAAAAGGTTTTTCATATGTTTAAAAAGCTTTTTCTGTGTTTTGATTTGTGTCCATTGCCTCTTGTCCTAGCAGTGAGCACCAATGAAAACAGTTTACCTCCAACCACTCTTCTCAGTTTTGTATTGTCTGCAAACTAGCAGAGGGTGCAGTCTGCTACATCACTTAGGTCATTAATGAAGATGCTAAACAGTAGTGGACCCAGTATCAACCCACGGGATATGTCACTCATTACTTGCTTCCAGTCCAGCTTCATGTCGCTGATTACAAGCCCCTGGAGCCTAGCAGCACAGACAGTATTCAGTCCACCTCACTGTCCATCTATCTAGCCTGTGTCTCATCAGTCTATGAGGATGTGATGAAGACTGCCCAATAGACTCACTAAACTGAGCTGGTCATCTCATTGTGGAAAGCTATGAGGTGGGACAGGTATTACTTCCCTTTGTAAATCCATGTTGACTACTCCCAATCACCATACCATCCTTCATATGTTTGGAAAAGGTTTCCAGGAGGGTTTTCTCTATCACCTTCTGAGGTATTGAAGTGAGACTAACCTGTTATTCTGTGGATCTTCCCTCTTGCCTTTCTTGAAGACAGAATTGACATTTGCTCTCCTTCAGTCCTCAGGAATCTACCACAATCACCATGGACTTTTTAAAGATAATTGAAAATGGCCTGCAAGGACCTCAGCCATCTCCCTTAGCACTTGTAGACTCATACCATCAGATTCTGTGGACTTGTGCATCTCCTTTTTTTTTAATGTTCCCTAGCCTGATCCTTCTGTATCAGATGTGAGTCCTCCTTGCTCCAGTCTTTCTCCCACATCTCAAGGGCCTGGAATTGCAGAAGTCCAGCCTTACCATTAAAAAACAAAGCAAGAAAGTCATTGTGTACTTAGCACATTGTCCTCAATGTTGTTCTCTGTCACCTGGGCCCCTGCGCCATTCAGAAGTGGGCTCACATTTTCCCTCATCTTTGTTTTGCTTCTGATACATCTGTAGAAGCCCTTCTTGTTGTCCTTCACATACTCTACCAGATTTAGATGGGCTTCAGCCTTCCTACGTTTGTGTACCTCTGTATTCCTTCTGAGTGATCTGTCCCTGCTTCCATCTCCTTTTTATGTGGGAGTTTAGTGAGGATCTCCTTGTACATTCATGCAGGCTTCCTGCCACTTCCTCTCAAACCAAGTTGATGTCTTCTCTTTCTCCCTCAACTGTTCAACAAAGTTTTCCCAGTCTTATTCCCTGTATTGGCTAGCATGCTGTTATCAGCAATAGATTTCAATGTCCTCATTCTAGATGCCACCTGTTCTTTGTGTTATTGCAATTATGCATGCTGTCCTTTGACCATTTAGGGGTAGAATTCCTAGAGATTCCTTCCCCCACAAAAAACTCAACCAAAGAAATTAAAAGCAAACAAACAAATGTTCTTGTGTTTGAATAGGCAAAATAACTAATCACTATGTATCTCCATTAGACTATTCCCCAATTCTATTTTGTAGTCTATGACAGAGGAGTCCAACAGCTGGAAAGGTTTATCTCTTGCTCCAGTCATGCTGTTACCATCATCACCACTTGTCTTTACTGCTGCACTTACCATCCTTCTCCTCTGCCCACCTTTTCTAGCAAACTCAGCAGAGTTTCATCTCTTACAGAGGATCTCAGGGATCCTGACTGAATTCTTAACAGGACAGGGAAAAAAAATTGGTGTCTCCTTCCCATTTTCTCAATTTTACTCTTTTTAAACTCGATCCCATCACAGGCTGCAGCATGGTTACATGTTCGCCCAGGTACACTAAACTGAGATCTCTCCCCACAGCTCTTCAACTTTGAATAAAAACTTGAGCATTAAAACGTATTGGAATGCCAACAATGCCACAAATTCTTACGTAACTTCATTGTAAATGAGGATTAGCCTACTCTGGCAGCTACCTTTACTTGCCAGCAGATGCTGGCAGAACACTTTTTCCCTGGGGAGGTTTCTCTCCATCTGCAGTTTTAAATAGCTTTGGATTCCTCTTTGGATCCATTTATCAACAAAGGTCAAAAGCAAATTTATTTATTAAGATTTCGAATCAGCATCCCAGTAGGCAAAAGAGGAAGTTATCAAGAATTCCTCCTCCAAACAGAGGGACCTTATCACTGGGCAAAAGTTATGTGTACTCATATGTCCTTACTGTCTTTCACACTATAGTTTTTTGCTTTTTTATTCAACCAGTGACATAACTTCTTCAGGAAGAATGGTTATAGTCCTATTCCAACATTTTCTCAGCCTTAACTTATGGCCTGGCAATGAGGACATTCTACTGGGAAATTGAAGTAAGATGTTCAAAATGCTGGGAATGTCAGCGGATCATTTATTCATATTCTGAAGGTGCAAACATACCTCTAAACCTAACTGTAACCCTTGGCCTGGGCACTCTTGTGCCAGGCTCTTTATGTAAGACATGGATGGATCTTTTCCCCTCCTCGCTAGCATCTTCCTGAAGGACAAACATTACCATTGTAAGTTCTGTATTGGACTCTGGGCTGGGGTTACATGTTAAATGTGGATTTGTCCTTTTGTGGAGCTAGTGACAACCAACCCTAGCAGATGGTTCTGTTGAATCAAGATAGGACAAGTAAGAAAATTACTGTGAAACTGTTCTTCCTTATACCTTTTACCTTCTCACTACTTCCTCATTTGAGAGGCATTATGAATTTCAAGGTGAGCTGTTTCTTCTCCTTCCAGATAAACATCAAGGTAAATTTACAGCTTTGGCATGAGCTATATCATTTACATATATATACTACAACATCAGTTGTGTTGTGACAGTGATCACTGATTTTGTATTTATAACATTCCAGCTGACAGATAGTAAAATTAAACAGATTGGAAAGATATTGTGCCCTTAGTCTGATTTTTGCAATAAAATGATACATTAGATACGTGACACACTATGTTTTGCACTGATGTCTCAGGACAGTTATATATTTTCAGTATTATCGTTAGCTAAGCAGCCTTTACAGTATGTCATTATTTACACTCATGCAATATCTTCAAAGGTAGCATCCAAGACAGACATTCTAGCCTTGTAACAAAAGCATCTAGCTTATGACAAGCATATAAAAGGAAACGTTCTTAAGAAGGCTGTCAGGTCCTTGCCCTTTTGGAGCCTGAAAGCCACATGGAACCCAGTGGAGTCAGTGGAAATCTTTTCATTAACTTCAGTGAGCTTTGGATTAGTAATTCAAGTTTCTGTAGTAGTCCTGATCAGTCACTGTACAAATGTTAATGAGATGAGTTGAACAATGCCCTTAAAAGCTAGAAGGACAGAAGATATTGTTTCATCCATCCATTCCTGACAAGGGTGAAGGGCCATGATGAAGGAATGTAAAGAGATACCACATAGTGTCTCAAGATGAGAAATGAAAATGCTCATTATACTCTTTAAAAATCCAGAGGGATTTAGATGGGTGAGTTTCTATTGGCTACCTCATAATTCCTCTTAAGAATAAATCCATAAGAGGAATTAGAAAGGAGATAATGACTGAGGTTGATATACATTTGCTGAAATTTCTTTCCTGTCTATCAGGACCATGCCTATAGGCTTTTAAGCATTTCAGTGCCACTCCTTAAGTGGAAAACCACCAATGAATACTTAAAAGTAGCTAAAGTGATCATAGCTGATCACTTTAAAGCCTAAAAACCTCATATTTTCTCACAATGCTAACTCATTGAGACTGCAAATTCTGGATAATAAAGATACAAAAATGCATTTGAAATTAATTAGATATATTTTTGGAAGAAAAGTTCCTCTAGCAGTATTAACAATAAAGGTGTGAGTACAACTGAGACTTGTAAAATTTCTACAAAAAACATTTGTGGGAGGATATACTTAGGAATAGTGTTTCCTAAGCACCCAGTCTTGGCCTCTATCATGTATAGTGTCTTAGATTAAGTAAATGTCTTGGTTTTCAGTGTGAACTCAAAACTGCTTGCTATTAGGCTAAACAGCTCATTTTAGAGGTTGTGTCAGGTAGGGAGATAGGAAACAAGGAAGATAAATCAAAGCCATAAACAGATCCATCGTGCATTAGATGGAGGTGTCTCACAGACACACATATTTCATGTTACTCGCAAAAGAAAAAAAAAATCATGTAAAAAGATAGCAAAAACCAGCCTACTGAAAGTAATAAAACTTAACTAGAATTAACATTAGGTTTAAGGTAAATAGTCCCATATGTCTAGATTTGGTAAAGTTTTGTCCATTATTTCATCATTTGCCAAGATTGTATATCTTGGAATACATATATTGTTTATATCTTGGGAAAATTACAAATTGTCATGTTCCTCCTCCTAGCAGGAAAGCCTAGATGGAATAAGTTTCTCACTGCTCTCATGTTAAAACTTTCTGTGTAAAAATAGAAAAATGTCATGATGCTTATTAACTTTGTAAACTCTCAAATCATTTCCTAACAGAAAAAGAAAGCACACTTGAGAAAATACAAAAACCTTCAGACTATTATAACATGAAGTACTGTTGATACTAAAATCTTTCTTGTTTGTTTATCTATCTGTACACTCTCAAGCAGAATTTTTTTCCAATACATTGTATATTTTACAGTATATTATACAAACAATAAGCAATTGGAACATTCCTTGTCAAAATTTTGAGAAAGTGAAATCATACATTGCATTTTTGATCAAGATACGATCAAGATATCTTAATTTAGCACAAGAATGACTGGATGAGATTCTGATATTATCACACTTAGTACCTGAATGGATTAATCCTGTCATTCTTTTTTGCTATAAAATTTATTAACTGATTACATTTCATACTTCAGGTTTAGTTGTAATATGATAGATTTCACGCATAAAAATTAATTTGGAAATTTAAACGTATGGAGCCTAACATATCCTATTGAAAATCAGTAAAGCTACATGAGGAATTTAAGAGCACTGTTTTAGTTCCAGTTCCTTAATTGTTTGACATACCAAAGTTTTTTTATCAATTTTTAATTGCATATCAAAAAATGAAATTCCTACTAAAGGGAAAACAATTGCTTACTTCTGTGCAGTCAGAATCACATTGCATCTGCTGAATTTGGTTGTGCAATTTTATGGGTATTTCCTTGATTATAAAATAGTCATACTTCTACTCTTTTCCCTCTGCTTCTTCTAATATTTTGTATAATAAAATCAGTTGCATCTTTTAGGCCCCTTCTCACATTGTAAGCTCATGAGTAAAATATTTTCACAAGTTCCTGATTATTATCATCACTGAAATATCCATTTTTCAAAGACATTTAAGAAACATAAAATATTTTTCCCTGGAATAATTTATTGCCCACCTTAACAGACTTAAGACCATAATTACAAACATAATGGCTTGATATCTTCTTGTGCCTTAATTTGTCCTCTTTTTGTGACTTATCATCAAGGTTTTTGCCATCATTCTGTCACGTCCCACCTGTGGGAAGAGGAGGGGGTAACTAAGATTCACAAATCCCCTCAGTGCAGATTAAGGCCTGTATATAAACATCAACTTTAATGGGAGATTTCTCTAGACAACTATTCTGTAAGTATTGGCCCTCTCACAAATATACCTACCTGAATTATGCAGCTTTGTGGAAAATCAAGGTAGGTGTTGTGTTACTTAACAACATTAAGAGAGGAGAGAAGGAGAGAAGGAGAGAGACAGAGAGAAAAAAAGGAGGAAGGAGAGAGAAATGGAGAGATCACCAATCCTGGATCCAGCATCAGACCTGCTGTCGTGATTCGGCTAGGATAGAGTTAATTTTCACCAGAATTTGGGAGGGAGCCATAGCTGGGATAGACACCTGAACCAGCCAATAAATTATTCAATACCAGGCTGACATCATGCCCATGACACCAGGAGCGTGCATTCCGAGCTGGGGGTTGTTGCATTTGTTTCAGCTCTCACAGTCTGTATGGTTTATAGCACTTGTTTTGTACACTGTTTCATCACTGTTATTGTTGCTACTGTTCTTCTCACTGTTCCTTGTGCATTGCTGTATTAAATTCTCCTTATCTCAACCCCCAGGGTTTTGTATTTTCCTCCCTCTCCCCTTCCTGTTTGGGGGGTGGGGGGCAGCAGGTGAGCAGCCACATGACGCTCAGGTCCTGGAAGGGTCTAAACCATGAGACCTGTCAACAGGGGTATTCGGTGCAGAGCGTGAGTCCCCTGCTAACTCAGACATGCCCCTATTTATTGGCCCCAGTACCTCTAGAACCTTTTCTCATTGGTCCCCAGTACCTTGGGAACTGTCTCTGATTGACTCCGGTTCTTGGAGTGGTTGATAGACCAGTATGTTTCCATGGCATGGCAAGTCAAGAGAAGCGATGTCAGGCCCCTCTCCATGACTTTAATTTTGTCCTTCTCTTGGGACCTTATCCGGTTTGACAGTAAGGTCATTTGGGGCTCATCCCTTACACATTCCAAAAGAAATAATTTTTAAAGCCATATAATTTTCTCTTGCTCTTCTAGTGGCCTTTAAAATTTCTCTTTAAGTCTCAAAACAAGTTGTCCTTTACATTACTGATACTCATTCAAACATCTGTTTCGAATGCTCTCTTTACACACCTAATCAGAGTTTCTGGTCATTGTTTGTTTACATATTCTATTCAGAATAGCAAAGCATACTGGACATCAAATTTACTTTAACACCCAAATGCTGCAAACTGTTGGTCATCTGTCCATGGATGACAGCTATGTTAGTATAAACTTTCCTTAGCCATGATTTTGGAAGATGAGTAACCAAAAACTCTACTTTGAACAATGAGTCACGTCATAGGACTATTTCTTCTTTAGGCTGCAAACTTTCTATTCATCTACCTATGATAGACAGCAAAACCTGGCATGAAACCCTGTCATAATTCAAGACAGGAATTCTTCCTTAGGAATGCTCTTCCTCTTTAAAATTGGATATAGAAGCAACATATGTCTAATCATTGCAACTGTAACATAAATATGCTGTTCTGCTCTTGTTGCACATACAGTTATCGGGGAATTTGAAAGGAAGTCAAGTATAAGTTATTTGGACTACTGTTGTGCTGGTTCAGCCATCATCATTCTATGCTGCCATCAGTTGCCTGATCACACAGGCCAATGCTGAACTCAGCAACATCTCCTCAGAAGTCTTCTTTCGAACCACCCTGCCATAGGTTCCTGTGGGCCCAGCTGCTCCACCGCCCACTGTGGTGCTGGCATTGCCTGCTGAACACACCGGAGAGAGATGGCTCCCTCAGTGGCACTTCACATGGAAGGACACTACCAAGAGAGCTCAGCAAGATGTGACCAACCCCAACAAAACCCACACCCCTCAGCAAAACAGACTCAGATTGTGAAATATTTTTTTCCAACAAAAAATATAGTAGGATCATGAGAAACAAAGACAAAAATGAAAGCACTTCCCCTCCTCCCACCTCCCTTTTACCAGGCTCAGTTTCACTCCTTCATTCTCAACTTCTCTGTGTCCTTCCCACAATTGTGAGGGGGAGGGAGCCTCCCTCCCATCCCACAGAAGGATGGGGAATGGGGGTTGTGGTCAGTTCATAAAAGCTCCTCTCTGTTGCTCCTTCCTTCTCATACTTTTCCCCTGTCCCAGTCTTTCAGAGTAAACATGTTCCAGCATTGGTCTTTCACAGGCTGCAGTTCCTGCTAGGAACCTGCTCCACCTTGGTGTCTACAGGAGCTGCAGCTTCCCTCAGGACACATGCACCTGTGCTGGTGTGGTCCTCTCCATGGGCTGCAGAGGAACCTCAGACACCATGGTGTCCTCCAGGTGCTGCAGTGGAATCTCTGCTCTGGTGCCTGAAGCACCTCCTGCCCCTCTGTCTTCACTGACTTTGGTGTCTGCAAGACTGTTTCTCATTCTCTTTATTGCCCTCTTCCTCTGCCTGTGCAGTGTTTTGCTCCTTCCTAAATATGTCACCCCAGAGGCACCACCATCTTGGCTGCTCACCTTGGCTGTGCCCTGTGGTGGGTTGGTTGGAGCCAGCTGTAACCATCTGTGTCCAGCACGGGGCAGCCTCAGCCACTAACCACAGAGGCCCCCCCTGCAGCCCCCGCTGCTGGTGCCTGGGCACATCCACCTGCTACAATATGTCTGGAAATATCTATCTACAACCACCAGCTGGTGACACAGACACCCTCTTCAGTCTGGCAAAAGCCACTTCCTTGGCTTCTCTTAAGTATACCTTTCTTCTTATACACTATGTTTCTTTTAGGCATCTTAATGGTTTTCTGTCACTATGGATACAGTGTGCCTGCAACTAACTGGTGCTCAGACAAGTGGGGTTCTGCATAAAAACAAGGATGATTTTTTTTAACTGCACTGCTTGCTGTTAGATGGGGCCTAGTGTCCACTTAAGACAATGCCATAGCTTGCCCAGCCCTCAGACTATTACCTCTGATTACTCCAATGATATGGCCATGGTGATCAGTAATGATATTACCAGAGAAGACCTGGAGTGTATCAAGCATGACAACGTGCCTCTTGGGGCAATGATCAAGGGCATGGTCACCCAGGGTTCTTTTTCTGTAATCCTGTTGTTGAGAGAGAAGAGCTCAAGGAAGAGCGGATGGATCATGTGGGTAAACAAGTGCTTGCACAGCTGGTATTGACAACAAGGATTAAGCTTTTACAACTATTTTTGAGGATTTGAGGACTGCTAGGAAGATATAGGACCACTTGAGCAAGTGAGGCAAAATCATATTTGTCAACCAACTGGTCAACCTGCTGAGGAGAGCTTTCAACCAGGGAAGATGGAGGAGGGACATGTTGACCATCAGTCAGATGAGGAAGTAGTAGATTGGGATGGCAAGCAAAGGATACAGGGTCATGTGGACAGGAGAGAGTGCTTTAGGAAGGATAGGCCAAGAAGGCAGGACATGGAGAGTCATCCTTTATGTTAGAGAGCAGCAGGTATGTGTGGAGCTCTACATGGGAACAGATGATAACACAGCAAAGACCTAACTGATTGGGATTAAGAGGCCAGACCAATCTGGGCAACGCTGTGGCAGAAGTCTGCTACAGATCACTTTATCAGGAAGAATTATATGCAGTCTTTTTCAGACAACTGGAAGAAGTTTCACATCCACAGGGCCTGGTCCTCACGGAGGACTTTAATCACCCCAGTGTCTGCAGGAATAGCAACACAGCAGGGCAGAAGCAATCCAGGAGACTTCTGGAGCGTATTGATAACAACTGTCTACCAGAGGTGATAGAGGAATCCATGAAGAGAGGCATTCTGCTGGACCTGATTCATACAAACAGAATTAGTAGGAGGTGTGAAGGTCAGAGGCAGCCTCAGCTGCAATGACCACGAGATCAGAATCCTAGGGTTAGAGAACAAGACAAAAAGCAGGATAAGAGTCTAGAACTTCAGGAAGGAAAACTTTGGCCTGCTCAGGGACCTGTCTGGGAGAATCCTGTGGGATATGGTCCCTGAGAGATGAAGGGTCCAGAAGATACGGTTGACTTTTAAAGGTCATCTTCTCCAAGACCAAGAATGGTCAATCCTGGCAAGTGGGAAAAGAAGCAAATGCAGCAGGAGGCCTCCATGGATGCACAAGAAGTTCCTCACTAAACTCCAACATAAAAAGGAGGTGTACAGGAGATAGAAGCAGAGGCAGATCATCCTGTAGGAATACAGAGAAAGTACTGGAATATTTTATTCAGAAGGCAGTATTCAAGCAGTAGTCTTGAGAAAGGGAAACTAATGAACCTTAATTCTGATTAAATCTCATTATTTGCCTATACTAACATAAGTTCAGCACGTCTTCTTTTCAAGACCATTATATCTCGGCCTCTACATCACCCATTAAAACACTCATTCTGATGATTCAGATGTACTTTATAACTTTGTCTCATCCATGATGCTGTTGCTTTGAAGATACATCAAAGATGAAGTGGTGCTAAACTGAACAGTTGCAACTTCTTACACTGTGTTCTAGCTTCTTTTGTTCTCTGATTTTCTGAATTACTTCTCTGTGGCTACTGCTAAGGATGAGCTGTATGAGTGTTGTTAAGTTAAGTAGAAAAAAGATAGAATGGAAAAGAACAGATGTCCTTATAGACAGCATCCCTTCGAAATTAAGTGGACTATAACTGATGAAAAAAGTTTAAGTCACAAGAACCTTTTCTCAGATTTAAACTAGAATCCTTAAGTAAAACATTTACACTGTCATATATGTCTCAAGATACACAGAGTTCAAAGACAGAGATCACATCTATAAAAACCCAGGTTTTGAGACAGCACTTTTATAATGAGGTTCATTCTCTATCTGTTCCAGTACTTAACAACCCAGTACATGAAGAAATTCTTCCTTATATCTAATCTAAACTTCCCCTGGTGTAACTTGAGGACATTTCCTCTTGTTCTATCACTTTCTACATGAGACAACAGACTGACCTCCACCTTGATCCTTTCAGGTAGTTGTAGAGAGTGATAAGGTATCCCCTAAGCCTCATTTTCCATAGGTTAAACAGTCACAGTTCTCTCAGGCCAGACTTGTGCTCTAGACCCTTTATCAGCTTTGTTGCCCTTTTGAAGTGCTGAGGCCTGGACTGTGGGCCCCAAGTTGGAATTGACCTGTGGATGAGTCCCAACCCAGTAGAATGTTTTGTTTCCCCAGTGGTTTCAGGCCCCAGAGACAGAACCTGGCCCACCTGTGTGAGGCCTTCCCCCTGGTGATCGTCGTTGGGGTGGTGGGTGAGGCTAGAGATATATTAATCAGGAACCAAATTGGTTTGGGAAGAACTGGGAGCTGAGCCAGTTGGAGGGAAGCAACAGAAGAGAGAAAAAGCAACAAGGTGTAGCAACAGAAGAAACAAGAAGCTGATCAGTTTGAAGAAAGTTCCTGAGGAAGAGAGTTCCTGTAACAGATGAAGACTAAAAGATGAAGAGGAATGTAGATGTTTGTCCTGAGTGTGGAGATGAAGACTGAAAGATGAAGATGTGCTGAGGAAATGTTGTTGAGTTTGGTGTGGGCTGGAGAAAGCAGGGAATTTGCAGTGCAAAATTGGCATAGTGGGCAGGATAGTTTGAAGAAGGAGGAAGAGAGAAAGCTAGCAAAACACCTTCTCTAGACCCATACAAGCACCTCAATGTCTTTCTTGTAGTGAAGGGCTCAAAACTGAACACAGTATTTGAAATGCAGCCTCGCTGGTGTCAAGTACAGGGGGACCATCACTTCCCTACTCCTGCTGGCCACACCATTTCTGATACAAGCCAGGATGCTGTTGGTCTTCTTGGCCACCTGGACACACTGCTGGCTCATATTCAGCTGGCTATCGACTAACATTCACAGATGTCTTTCTGTTGGGCATCTTTCCAGCTGCTCTTCCCAAGCCTGTAGTGCTGCATGGGGTTGTTGTGACTCAAATGCAGGACCTGGTACTTGGCCTTGTTGAGCCTCAATACCACTTGCCTCAGTCCATCAATCCAACATGTTCAGATCACTCTGTAGAGCCTTCCTACTTTCAAGTAGATCAACAAACTTACCTAACTTAGTGTTGCCTGCAAACTTACTGAGCATGCCCTTGATCCTCTCATCCAGATCATTGATAGAGATACGAAAGAGAACAGGCCCCAGCACTGAGCCCTGAGGACCACCACTTGTGACCAGCCATCAGCTGGATTTAACTCCATTCACCACAACTCTTTGGGCCAAGCCATCCAACCAATTTTTTTATGCAGCAAAGTGTACACACATCCAAGCCATGAGTAGCCAGTTTCTCCAGAAGAATGCTGTGGGAAACAGTGTCAAAAGCTTTACTAAGCTCCAGGTGGACAACATCCACAGCCTTTCCCTCATCCGCTAGGCAAGTCACCTCATCATAGAAGATCAGGTTAGTCAAGCAGGATCTGCCTTTCATAAACCCATGCTGACTGGGCCTGATCACCTGGTTGTCCTTGTTGCACATTGTGATAACATTCAAGATGAACTGCTCCGTAACCTTCACTGGCACCAAAGCCAGGCTGACAGGCCCGTAGTTCCGCTTCCAACCCTTCTTGTAGGTGAGTGTCACATTTTTTAACCTCCAGTGAACTCCCTGGTTAGCTGGGACTGCTGATAAATGATAGAAAGCGGCTTGGTGAGCACTTCTACCAACTGCCTTGGTACCCTTTGGTGGATAGCATCCAGCCCCATAGACTTCTGTGTGTCTAAGTGGTGTAGCATAGTGATATAGGCTGAGATGTAGTTAATGTTCCCCGTAGCAATCCTCATAGTGCTGTGTTTTGTAGTGGTAGCTATAAAGGTGTTCATAACACACCAGTGCTGTGGCTACTGCTGAGCAGTGCTTGCACAACACCAAGGCTGGCTCTCCAACATTTCCCACTCACTAGCAGGCTGGGAGTGGGCAAGATCTTTGGAAGGGACACAGTCAGGACAGCTGACCTAGACTGACCAAAAGTATATTCCATACCATATGACACCTGCTCAGCAACAAAAGCTAAGAGAAAGGGAGGGGGTAGAGCATTTGTTGTTGTGTTTGTCTTCCAGAGCAACGGCTATGCATACTGAAGCCCTGCTTCCTGGGAAGGGGCTGGACATTGCCTGCTGATCGAAGTAGAGAATAGATATTTTATTTTACTTTTCTTCCACACATGGCCTTTGTTTTTGCTTTTATTAAACAGCTCTTATTTTGATTTACAACTTTTTTCCATCTTATTTTCTCTCTTCCACCCCCATTCTGCTAAGGAGAGGAGTGATAGAGCAGCTTGGTGTGTACCTGGTGTCCACAATCAGATAGCTCCTAGACTTATATTTTATGGTTTTGCACAGTTATAGCTTTGACTTCTATACTTTATTCCAATATTACACACAAAGGTATGAATCTCTGTACCTCATTCTTGCATTCAGTTTCCAAAACATAGTCTGAAGGAAAACTCTGGAAAGTTAAAACAAGGCAGAAATGTTAAAAGCTGTCCTTTGTCTTTTTAAATGCTGCCTTTCAAGTTCTCTATAAATAGTTCTGTGTATTTCATAACGGAAGTTATTGTTACCTTTGACAACTGAGATTTTTCACTGATTACTCTGAATATCTCATTTAACAATAAAAAACAATAAAAAATTTTAGCAAACACTAGTATATTCTAGAAGGAGATATGGCAATAATAGTAATGTATCTTCATATGCCATATAAAATAAGCTAATATTAATTTAATATTCAATAAAGGCTCAAAGAATTATATAGTGTTGTAAAATTGTGAAAATAAATTCAAATATTTTTAGGAGTAGGCAGTTTCAAACCAGTACAGCGAAACAAGGTAAGAGGCCAAACGTTTTCATCTGTATTTGCAGCTTGCCACATTCCAAAGCAGAGTAGGCTTACATAGTCACCACAGAGTTCATACCAGTCACTTTCCATTAATTGGAAGACAGCAACATTAATTGTAACAGTCATAATGAAACTACATCAAATACTCCCTGTATATGGCTGTAATACAGCTTTCTCCCTTCTCCACCCATACTGAGTTTTCTGAAAGCAGTAGTGTCTCTAAACCCAATGTCAAAATCTCTTTTTATGAGAGATTGACTTGAGTCTGAGTACTTCAGAACATGCTGAAGTTGCCTTGTTAAACATTTTTTTCCAAGTCAGGTAAGTAAGCAGTAAGATAATTTGAAAAACTTCTTCCACGAGGGCTAAACTTGGTCATATTACTTCTCATGAGATGTTACAGAATAGGTTATTTACAAAGTCAGTATAGTATAGCTATATCTCTGAGTCCTTAATAACACGCTGATGATCTTTTTATGATGATAATTGCTTTCAAAAGAGTGATCTTCCAGAACTTTGTAGCTTCAGCAGTTCACAAAGAACGCAGTAGACACCTGTGCCCTGTGGTGTGCAACTAAAGTGCAACAGAGAAAGAAGGACAGGTGCTATTAGAGAGTTCTCATCACTTCCCCTTGATCCCTGAGTTATCAATTGTAGTGCAGGATTTCCCAGTTACCTTCTTTGGTGGTTCTAGTTTAATGGATCCCTGTATCATTCTGAACATAGTTAAATAAAACAGCAGAGATTATTTTCACCTTGCATAACTCAAGATAAAGCCAATTAGATGAGAGGGAGGAAAAGAAAAGAGTTTCGCAGGAGACTAGTCATTTGGCAATACAGGGTAACCCTACTGTTTCTACCCAGAACAGTAGAGGTGATTGGAATATTTTGGGAGTATAGATAACCAAATTGCAAGTACAGAAATCTTGAGGTGTTAAAGTATGGTTCTCACATCTGCATTTTGTCTCTTTTCTCCCATTAAAAAGTGCAAAGCCAAATAAAGCTGTTTGTTTAAATGAAAGGCCGTTAAATCCCATTACTTCCTGAAGAAAATTATGCCACATTCTGTGAGAGATTTGAAGAAAACAGTCCAAACATATTCTTGCATTTTGAATTGCCAAGGGGCTTCTGCCATTCTTTTTCATACTAACTAAAGAAAACCTCCTGTTAGCCTTATGAAGTCCTGCTCCCATAACACATTCAACAGATGTCTTCTATTAGAAAGAGAATGCCCGTAGGATATAAGTCCTGTCTAGTCAGACTTCTTTAAACAGGGACATATAAGGGATGCAGATACTTTGCCAGGATTATCTCTTTTTTTTTTTTCATGATGAACCTTCAGTGAGAATTTA
This sequence comes from Brachypteracias leptosomus, assembly GCA_013401335.1. Taxonomy (NCBI): domain Eukaryota; kingdom Metazoa; phylum Chordata; class Aves; order Coraciiformes; family Brachypteraciidae; genus Brachypteracias; species Brachypteracias leptosomus. The sequence goes on from VYZX01011356.1 coordinate 46,828, forward strand.
CACAGGAATGAGGAAAACAAACATACAAAAAGAAAAAAAAATCTTTCAGAAGACATAAAATAGTGAGGAAATTAAACATATCAGTTTTTGAGGTTCCCTTTGTGACATTGACAAAGCAATTGGAAAAAAAAGCATGAATCTGAAAACATAACTTTGGTTGATTATTTACATTTAAATAAAGTAGTACATTTTTTTACAGTCAGGTTTAGGTTATGTCCAATAAAGTTACATGTCAGAGCTAACTTTTAGAGCCCCGAAGCTTAAACTCAGGCTTAGTCTCTTGATAGTATTTGTGGATGCTGGGTAACTCAGAATAGGACCCAAAGCAAGTAACACAGAAGCCGCCAGTTCAAAGTGGCTATTAGAAAAACTATGAGGAGGAAAATGTGTCTTTGAACATCTCTATTGCCCAAATTGTCTGTGACATGCTTACTTCTGTATTGCCAAAGAGCTAAGAGGGATTTCCTGTCTTATTCCAGGAAAGTACTAAAAATGCAATTCTTCCACCTTTTCCTCATCAGTGCACTGTAGTGGGTCTGGCTGAGCTGATTTGCTGATTTTCCCCGTACAGCCCTCATGGTGCAACACTGGTTGCTAGAGGGTGCTGATAACACACCTGTGTTGTGACTGGCAGTGCTCACACAGCAACAAAGGCCCTTTCCAACATTCCCCACAGTGGGATGGGGNGATATAACCCATACAGCCAGCCTGAACTGACCAAAGAGGGCAGGAGGAGGATGGGGGGACATTCATTGGGAAGACACTTGTCCTCTGACCAACCGCTCCGTGTGCTGGAGCCCTGCTTCCC
>VYZX01011357.1:0-11533 GCA_013401335.1 Brachypteracias leptosomus
GTCTCTTCCAAGCAAAACGATTCAATGATTCTATGTGAGTCAGCCACAGAGAGAGAAAAGGATTGATTCTATTTAATGGTGACTTCTATTTTTGTGGGGCTGATAGATCATACAGACACCCAGATATGCATCTCCAGCTTTGTCTCTCAGGCAGAGACAACGGCCAATTGGTAACTGGCTTTTACTTACATTAGATGACTATCTCATTTTATTCTGTGAAGTTGCCACTTATTCGTTTAACTGTTCTTAGTTGGTTACAAAGTATGGGAACCCCATTGCTCTTGTGTCATAGCATTTTTTCTGGTAGACTGGTTTTCACCTTTTTTGTGGGCTTTGGTGTTTGTGTATTTATTCCTCCACATATATTACCTACTTTTTGCACTGTGTATGTTACCAAATGCATAATCATTCCTCACACGCACAGAACTTTTAGAAGTATATTAAAAACAAACTGAGTTTCCCCAGATGGTCGTATAGGAGTAATTAAGTAAAAACAGCTATTCCCAAGGTGTTCTCATTTCTGCTAATATCATCATTACTGCTGCTGCATACTCAAGCAGGTTAACAAACAGAATCTGATTAGCTTTTGTTCTTCCAGAACAACAGAGCTAAATCTTCATTAGATAAAAAACAATGAAGACCCATGGAAGAAGAATGGAATGCTATGGGTTTATATCAGTTGAACAACTGATCTGTAAAGTTCTTTGAGAAAGTGAAAAAAAAAAAAAGATAGAATTGGTTAAGAACTTTAAAAATTCAATACATTTTCTAGCTTTCCAGTCAGTCATGTATGAAAGCCACTGGTTTGACATCAAAATATCTTGTAAGTGATACTTGTAAAAGTAAAAGCAGATTTAATTCTCTGGTTGCAAACCAAATTAATTTCTTAAGATGGGAGAAGAAATAAAAAGAACAGATGTTGTTCAACATCTAGAATGTAAAGAAATTAATTGGAAAATTTCAGGAAATAGAGATTTTAGATATTTTTAAGTGTATAGGTGGGGGGAGGGGACAGAGGATGAGTAAATGATGTCTAGTCTAGAGTGGAAATTTATTGGTGGAATTGTATTTATTGGATTAATGATTTTTTAATATTATTTTTAAAGCAGTGTCAGATCAATGATTATTCACTGAAAGAACATTTCATAGTAACACAATTATTTCTTTTCTCATGCACACAGATAAGCATATCAACATAGGGTTCATTTACAGTATCAATATCATAGCTAAGAGGTGTTAAATGATACAACCTTTTAATTAACACAGGGTCTAATTCTTAGAGGAACAGGATCTTGGTAAAGACCAAATACAGTTCTCCCATAGCTTAATATACAATGATTTCTTCTGACACACTCACTAAAGTTATCAAAATGCATTACTCTAATCAAGCTTATTTTCCTGTTACTTAGTCATCTATTTGGTTTCTTTCAGTAAATGTCTCCGCAGTGACGCATTCAGGAAAAGATTTTGGGAAGAGTTCCAAATCCTGTATTGAAATATCCAAGCTTTAAAAAAGAGCATTTTCCCTTCAACTATAGCTATCTACGTGTAAAAGCATCAGTGCATCTTGGCAAACATCCACCATAGGGGCCTTCTCAGCACTGTGGCTTACACCTGAATATGTGTTTCAAAATACAGCCATAAGAGCTTTGCAGGACTTTAAATAGGTTTTTGCTTATTAGAAGGTATTTAATCTGTGTTTATTGACATATATCAAATGCCAATTTGCTCCTACTACCGTTTTACTTTTTCGCTCTCTGAGTCCACTTCCCTGAGACCAGTCCGCAGCATTTTCCCAATCACCTCACATTCAATAAGGCTTTGTGAAACAGACTGACTTGATGGCCTCAAGAGCAAGATTTTTACCAGTGTTGCCCTACCTTGCTGGCTTCAGGAGGAATCTTTTCCCACTATTATCAGCACTGCTAGTGTTTTATGGGAACAAGATCTGGGTGGAGGTGTAGTTAAACACTCGACAATGAAGCATCTTGAAAAACAGCCCTTGATAAACTGTAATTACGATATCTCTTGATTGCCAGGAAATAGGCACTTGATAAACATGTAGTTTCATTGTTTATCTCTGTTTGTTTTCAATTAAAACCAGAAACCTATAATGTGCATTAGAACATTGCTCAGTTTAGTTTGAAACCAGGCAGGTAATTAATGACTAGGCATTGCAACTATTTATTTAAGACAGTCTCCAGAGACTTCAGTGACTGGTTATTCCAACATATTAAGCTTGTCAGAAGGCTAGAAGAATAGCAATTTCTTTAGGACTTTTTCTTTCTGTCCAATTCTTGCACTTTAAGTCCTTTTTTTTAAAAAAAATAAGTTCAAAGACTTTTGGCTAGGCATCATACAGATGTTCAATGCATCATAGCCCTTTCCCACACTCTGTATCATGTGCTAGCCTGGATATTGCAATTTCCAGGATTCCAGCTCCCCAAAGCACTTTGGAGATGCTGAGCAAATCGTGTTCTCTAAACTGTTTCATTGCAATTATTTTTGTTTAGCTGCTAGTATGATTAATCGGTTGCATTTTGTCAGACTATCACTTGGTAGTTCTTTGTATTAGTAACTGACTCACAATTTTACTCAGTACAGAAGTATTGTTGGATTCGAGTATTACAGCATCTTTTGTCAGATTTTGGAGATAAACCACTTTGTATCTGCAGTTATTCAAAACCATTTATCATCATCTCTAGTTTCGATCAAAAAGTACTAATAAACTACATGCACTCCTCCTCTGTGGAGTCTGTATCAGGAAAGACTGTAAAAGCACAAACAATACTGAGACAAGACATGTAACACAGAAATGTGCACACTAAGCCATCAGAAAGGGGAGAGAGCCTGATGTGGGTGCCATATAGGAAAACAGAATGCTCCATCAGCTGCACCATGCAAATCATCTTCAGATCAAGACAGACAGATCTTCAGGAAATATCAGATTAAGCATAGATTTCCTTCATGATCTCACCACAGCTTTAACAAGTCTGCATTTTAAGCTGTATTTTTTTTATGTTAGCTACTGTAAGTGGAAGGCTTATTTCTTTTTTACCTTAACCTGGTTAAAATTCAGTATCTTTTTTAAGATCCAGGGATACCACTCCCTTACAAAACAGGGAATTTACCAGATTCCTGAGCATAAGATAACAGCCTTCATCATTTGAGTCAAATTTGAGAGCTGGTACTGCATGATTCATAAGAAGAAGACAGGTCTCCCCCAGTAGTTATGCAGATGGACATCCTGGCATGGAATGAGGTAATAGAGATTATTCTTGAACCCTCAAGTCAAATTGGGATTATCTCAACAGCAGTGACAATATGTGGTAGAATACAAGTGCTCAAAAACATTTCTTGGAGTAGTAACCCAACTTGCAAGGGAAAATGCATGCACCCTAAGCCACAAGACATCATTTTAAGTGGCCAGTAATTTACACAAGATTAGGAACAAAAGATTCCAGACAACTTTTCAAACAATACTAGGTACTTAAATGTCTACCATTTTCAATGAGATTTAGGCAGCTAATTTAGACAAAAATTAATATCTATGTTTTTTCTGACTTAAAAAACCCTGTAACTGAAGTTTTCAATTCACTATAAATTTTCTTCATAGTGTATTTTCTTCAATTAGGAAAAGCTGTACATACACACATATGATATACAGATGTGCATTCATACTGTGTATATAATGTGTGTACAAATGTCCACACATACAAAATGTACATATATATAAAAATATACCATATATACACTGCTAAGCATTAGTGTTTCCTCTGTACAACACAAGATCAGTTACATTGTTTAAAGATCAAAGTCACATTTTCATCATATTTTGTGTCTGTAAGCATTAAACATACACATTGTCCCTTTTTTAGTCTTATTGGACTAGTTTTTGTTTTGAAATTGTTCATTCATTTGCATAACTAGAAGTTGTGTCGATGTGCCTGAGGAGCATAAGTTCTTTATATAAAGAGTATTTCATGGTTTTTTAATATAAATAATATGGCCAAATGACAACAAATACAAACAAAATGACACAAATTGTTTATTAATGAGGCCAAAAAATAGCATTTAAAACACCCTAAATGCAGTCTAGATTAGTTCCTTTATATAAATAACGAAGACATAATCACAACATGATCATTTATGTAATTTAATAGAGTGATTCACTGAACTGCTAGAATCATATGGCTATAAGACAAGATAATGCTTTGCAGCCACATCTGTTGTCATTAATCTACTCCCAATGAAATACATGGAAAGACACCCCCTCAATCCACTGGAAATCTGAGCTGATTTCTGCTGATTTCAGTAGGAAATTGATTATGTCCTCAGCAACATGCACAGTGGAATCTAAGACCAGTTTTTGTTTCACAAGTTTGAGATTGGGACCCTGTCTTCCACTTGGTCATGATTACAATGCAAGACATGAAATTTTGTCTAAATTATGCATTTCTGCAAAAACCCCATGAACTGCAGGCAGTTGATCTTATGATTTAGAATAGCTCATTGTTGTAATCCCTACACTTTTACATGTAAAGACACATTCATAAATTCCTTGAAGTAGGCCTTAATGAAGCAACTTGGTTTTCTCAAATCAGGTCTGTATTGAAAATGTAGATCTGAAATAGTTTTCATGTACAAAAAGTTAGGGAGTGTTCTCTAAGGAAATGTTCATCCACAGACATTTTTTTGTCTGTTACAAAACAGACATTACCTGGTGGAGTCTGCCCTTTTTATTATGAATATTCAATCTTATATATAACAAGACAAAAATGTTGTAGTGGAGTTGCCTTGAGTTTGCTTCTTGTTGTTTAGAGTGCTCTCCACAGAGCACACTCTCTCAAGTATAGACTGAATTTTGTTCTAGTCAGTATGTGTATTCCACTTGTAAAAGGTATTTCAGAGGCAGCTGGAGTTTTGATATTCTACAACTGTAGCTCTAACCTTTTTCATTGGAACAGCACTATCCTGTGCAAAAAATCTGTCAGAAATATTGGACAGCTGCGTATCTGAACAGTTTTTCAGATTTATTTTCGTATTTCTTGTTCGAGGCTCAAAACCACCTAGTTCTATCAGCAAAGGAGGACAGCAGACAATTGTGGAAGGTCAGTATATACACATAAAAAGAGATTAACATAAATTTCAAGAGGTAATGAGAAGAAAGATAACATTGCAGAAGATATGCAATGGCAAAATAACAAAAGAAAGAAAAGAAACATACATACACAATTGTACTTAAGAAGACAGGGCCGGGAAGGGAAGCTTTCCAGTTTCAGCCAAGTTGTGGGCAAAAAGCTACAGGTGAACAAGAGGTAAATTTCCCCTCAGCTTTTTTGAGAGGTGAGGAAATTCTAAATCTTTCCTCCTCATCTCTCTACCTCCCACCAGGGGGATGTCAGAATCTAGAGATTCCACAATTCTGAGAAAGAGATTTAGCTCATGAGAGATAGAGAGGATGGGATTATGTGAAAAAAAAGTACTGCCTAGCACATCTGCAATGGGAGAACATCGGTTAGTGAACTGACCCACTTAGCTTTTCCCACCCTCAGCCAATTTTTTATTTGTACCACCGTAATCCACCTACTGTCAAAAGCCTGCAGTACTGTTAAACTGCATAGTCAAGGCTACCAAAAGAAGGAATTTTGAGAAGTTCTTAGAAAATATTCACAGAAAGAGGGTATTAAAATGAGCAACAGCCAGTATTTATGCCAGAAAGCTAAATTACTCTAACAACACATAGCAATTCACATAGCAGAATATCGGTGTTTAATCTGTTTGAAGTGCAACCATTTTATACATAATCCACTTGTAGTGGATGCCTAACAAGCAGAAAATGGGCCAGAAATTATTTTAGCTTTGAACTACCATACATGGTTGAATTATTAACCATTCATTTTAAATATATAATTAATTATATTTAGTTACAATATTATATCTAATATTATAATTATAATAATATAATTAATCTTAAATGTAAAATTAATTATATTTACTAGGAATTATTTACATTCCCTTATCTATATCATTTTGAAGACTGTATCCAGAAACAGTGTGGAGATGTAGTTATAGAAAAACAGAAACCATAATGGCCATTATTGACCATCCCACCTATTTCTAACTCTCCTGCAAGTTTGTATTTTAAAGTTATCAGGAATTGAACAGCCATTCTATTGTTATACATAACTCTTAATCTATTTAGCACTCAGGCACTAACTAAATAACAAACAACAAAACTTTTACCACTAATATTCAATACATACATATCTTTCAGCACACAGTATGTGCCTGAGTTTGGATAAATAAGAAAAATGTTTCAACTTGAAATGAAATTTCAAGCACTGAAATAAATCAGGAGGTATCCTAAGCCTCTCTTTAGGAATGACTGTTCATCAACCTGAATTTTATTTATTTATTTGTTTGGATTTTTTCTCTGCCACATCATCGATTTAGTTACTTTCACGAAAAGGAGAATTTTGTAAAGTGAAAAAAAGGAAACATATATTCTAGTGAGAAGCAGGTATTCAAATATTATGGATTTTGGTACTCCTAAGCAATGTCGTACCCTGGTTCTACAAGAATTATCACTCGGTATTTTAGAAACTGGAATAGGAATTTTCTCATCAACTGTATCACAGAAAAGATAATTTCTCTCTATTATGAAAAGAGAATTCAGTCCTAAGTATTATGCAAAAAGCAGCACTCTTTATTCTGGAGAAAAATGTGATGCCCACCTACAAGAAGGGCCGAAAGGAGGATCTGGGGAACTACAGACCTGTCAGCCTGACCTCAGTACCGGGGAAGATTATGGAACGGTTCATCTTGAATGCGCTCACATGGCAAGTGCGGGACAACCAAGGGATCAGGCCCAGCCAGCATGGCTTCAGGCAGGTCCTACTTGACCAACCTGATTCATTCTATGACCAGGTGACCCACCTAGTGGATGAAGGAAAGGTAGTGGATGTTTTTTACCTGGACTTTAGCAAATCCTTTGACAACANCTGAGAAGAGAGGAGAGTAGACCTTATTGCTCTCTACAACTACCTGAAAGGAGGTTGTATAGAGGTGGGTGTTGGTCACTTCTCCCAGGTAACTAGTGATAGGACAAGAGGAAATGGGCCCTAGTTGTGCCAGGGGAGGTTTGGTTTGAATATTAGGAAAAATTTCTTTACTGAAAGAGTGGTCAAGCCCTGGAATCAAGTGCCCAGGGAAGTGGTGGAGTTATCATACCTGGAGGTGTTCAAAAAACATGTAGACATGGCACTTCAGGACACGGTTTAGTGGCCATGGTAGTGTTGGGTTGACAGTTGGACTTGATAATCTTATAGGTCTTTTCCAACTTTGATGATTCTATTCTATGAAAATGTAATTTCTTTTCTTTTAAGAAGCAATGGACTGGTAAGTATCGTGCTCCTACATTACTAGTCTTACTACACGGATTCATTCTTGCTACCTTCCTCTCTTCTTTTTCGCACTGTAAACAAACAAACCCAAAGTAAAACATGTGACAGCAATACACCTATGAAAATAGACAACCAATTATATATAATCTAGAGTTTGAGCTCTAGAAAACAGTGAGGCTAATAAATTAGGTTTAACAGGTATTTTCATTTTCTGGAAGTTAATATAGTCTGCTTGAGTAAGTATCTACTTAAAGGCCTCTAGGATTAGGACATGTGCCTTTAATGGGATAGACTAAAATTCCCAGTACAAAATGACCTGAAAATCTAGACATTTAAACATGCATCTGAAATTCTTATCTTACATCTGTGTAATGTAAATTCTCTACATTATGAAAATTTGCCCAAGCAGAAGTGAAATGCCTTTGTAATAAATTAAATAAGTCCACAGACTTCCAGCATATGTAACATCTGCAGTGAGAGAGTATCATACTCCTCTATGGTCTTCCTGTGAACCATGTATGAATGAATGAAATGTTTAAAGAATATCAAAAGTGGGAAATTTTAAATTAAATAATCCAGCAATTTTTCAGTGCAGCCTTTTATTTGACAGGGGAGAAACCTTACTTTTTGTGTCTGAGGGCACCTATTTCACCAATTTGCTTTGTTTATGAAAGAAACATAGCTGCATAGGAAGACCTCATATTTGTTAGCATCCTACACGTCTTCTCTCTAGCATAGCCTAAATGTCTCCCATACAGTTTTCGTTTCCTTCAATTTTAGGGCTGCCCAGTTCAAAATCTCTAGTACATTGTTGAGCTTTGTGTGAGCATGAATGTTTTTACTCATATATGATTGCCATGCTTCTTTTCATACTTAAGATTGATATGAATTTTGTAGGTAGCTGTTGTCTAGAATGAAGGAAGAAGATATGTCTGCTTGCTGGCATGCCTTCCCAGAAAATGTCAGCTTTTAAACTGCTTTTGTTTATAAAAGCCACACTCGAGCCCTATTATAACTCTTAATCCATGGATCATTTTCTGTTTCTGTGGAACATCTCTTCTGTTGACCTTTCTTCTAAAAGGGAGTGAGAAGAGAAAAATGAGCCCCAGCTGTTTTACCTAGAAATTGTGCAATATTATTCACTGTAACTGCAATTTTTATCCCTGCCTCTTGGAAGGAATAGGCCTATAAAACCTTTCTGGATTTACAGGTGAGCAGATTGTGAACTCTGTAACGTTTTTTTATTCAATATGAAGGAATCTGAGAACAGTTCCAATTCAAAAGTTGAAGATCATGAGCCAGATTTTAAATTTAAATGTGATTGACTGTAGGACTCCATTTGTACCAAATAACATCCAGCTGGAATGTGGCTCACGGTCATTTCAAAAAATATGCATGTAAAATAACATGTCCTTTCAGCCACTATTTAAATTAAGTCTATCATCTTTGACACAAAGCTATACAGACATTATCTTGAAACAGTTTTCAGTAGCTTTAAATATTTGCCTAAACATTTTCATTCAATTTTCCTAATATCCATAAATAAGGCCCATGTTTAGTAACTTGCACTGTGTTGCTTCATAATTAAATTTTAGATCTAATTTCAAGTCTCCCTCAACCCACTGGGAGATTTTTTCTCTTATTAAGAACAGACTCACAGACTTCCCATATCTTTACTAAAGGCAGATGAATAATTGTATAAGGAGGAACAATTCACTATAAAAATATGATATCCATTTCTCATTTCAGTGGAAAGCTGAACCGTAAGCGCAGCTTTGTGGATCAAGTTGAGATGCTAACATTCTGAGCATATCTTTGTGAATAACTGTAAAGAATCATTTACATAATTAAAAAGCTTTTCCTGTAAGCAGTCATATTTTCTCTAACATATTCATGATTACTTGAATTTGTTGTACAATTTGTTATACGAATCAAATAAAGAATTACTTCTAATTGGATGTCAGTTGATATTTAAAACTTATACATTTCTCCTTTCTTTGATAATGCCAGGTAAGCAACATGGCTGTACCAGCTTCCTCACTGGTAGATTATATGGATGTGCTTTATCACACTTGAAGCTTGTAATTTAGAAATTCATTTTTCACAAACATTAATACCGTTACAGCTCTATTGTTCAGTTCCTCACACGAAATGAAAGGGATGTTATTTTGTCAGAAGAAAGTACTTAATGGAAAATATTTAGAAACACATTAGTGATATTTGCTTGGGATCAGTTTTATGTAATGAATTAATTATATATCAACACCTGAAATCTTAGATTAATAAAGCNCTGTATCATGCATATCACACAGAGGATATGTTAGATTTATATTTTCTTTGGCAACCAATGTTTTCAGAGTGCTTTGATATATGTTAATACTGTGGAACTAAACACTGAGCTGGGAACCGGTAACTTCTAACGTTGTTCATTTACGGACATCGTTAAAATTTCAAATTCAAATTTTGTGACTAAACTATTCAGAACAATCTCTGCCCACTTGTCACTCCCCAGAAAAAACAAACAAACACCCCAAACGTAGAATAGATTTGCCAAACTGACAGGAAGAGCAGAAAGATTATCCCCACTTGTTTTCTTATCTTTCCTTGTCCCAAAGCATGCTACAAAATCTATTTTGAATGAATGGGCTTCAAAGGCTTTCTGCTAGTTTTAGAATGGATACACATTACTGCAAAATCCAGGTCATATTAGTGTAAGATTTGTATAAAAATAAATATAACAAACTTAATCTTTTTGGTGTGACTGCAATTCCAGAGGGATAACTTTAATTTTCTGGTGTATCTGGCTCTCCCATGCTGTTAGTGCATTCTAAGGCACTAGGCAAAGTAACAAAAATCTTCAGTGTAGATTCAAACACAAAAGTAACAGTGGTTCAACCTCACACAATCTCTTCTCCTTATGAAAATTAACTTCATGGCTATTATGAGAACCCTGTGAAGTCTCACAACTACAGTCTCATTGTAGGCTTGAAAACACATGAAAACTACACTTTTTCAAAATATATCACTATATCTTTTTCTTTCATCAGTATCTGGAATGCAAAAGCAAACTCTCTTTCTATCTGCTGAAAGCACATCATNTCTCTCTTCCCCAGTGTCTGTTTATATATAATGGGCTTGGATTTTTAATTGCCAACAGATTTCAGTGGTGTTTAGTTTTATTTTCAGATATCTTGAGCTTCAGTATTTTGAGGATTAACAGATTTTTCTGGCTTTCCTGGTTCATGTTTAAAGGAGTATGCAGTGTTTCCTTCCCTCTTGTAGGGCTGAGAGCTAATTTACATATAACAAGTATTTTTAAACAATAAGTGCTGCAGTGCTTGGGTAATAAGCACATTATTATATCAAAGCTATTTTCAATTTGTCTTGCAGCAGTCTTTCATAGGCTGTCATTTAAGTATGTTTTTTCTTTTAAACAGCTTTCAATCGATGCCAAAACTAAATGAGCAACAGCAAATAAAAGGGGATTTCCATTCTGATATTGTGCTTTTATCTATTAGTTTGACCCTAACTGGAGCAGTGACAGGCCTAGTCTTGAGAACAATTAATGACAAGGACAGCAGCGTCTAGCACCAGTGAGAATGACTTTGATTGTTTTCTCTTTGTCTATACAGTGTCTGGCAGGAAATATAAATGGCAATTTTAATGGGAAGAGTGATAGAACTGACCTAATAATTTAGCTTTCAGACTATTTAAAAGCATGCAATTCTCTCAAAAACTATTTTCTGTGGCTTATATTCAGCAGAATCTCAGCTGAGCTTCCCAAAGCAGAAATATCATTCTGTTTTCTTTGCTTCTAATGCTACTGTCTTCTTGCATCAGTAGGAGACAGCTTAAAAAGGCATGTTAATACTCTACATCCGTTTTGTGCATTTCTTCCTTCATTGGCTTACAGCGTTATGAAGGGAGAATCATTCATGTCTACAGCTGATTTACTGCATTGCTGAAAAAGCAAAGAACTCTTAATATCTTTGGACTCAGCTATTTATATAAAGCTGTTTCTTTTGCCAAGTAATTTCAGCGTTGATTGTGCTGGTATGTATCAAACAATTTATAAAGAAAATCTGTCTCCAGACTCTTCTATGGTGATTTGGTAACATTTTCTAGAA
>VYZX01011367.1:0-15669 GCA_013401335.1 Brachypteracias leptosomus
AAACAAACAAACAACAAACCCCAACAACAAACAATAAAATAAACAAAATTCCCACATAGTCAGATACTGCTTTAAAGCAAACCCCTTGCTGTACAGATCAACAGTTCAATTATAACCACATGTACTGAAAGTTTGGTCCTTACTCTGGCAAACTGTCAAATTCTGCTGTGGCGATAGATAAAAGTGACAATAAACTGAAGCTGTTCAACCTAATACTTCTTGCAACATTCTATCAACTTGGATGGAAGTACAAGACTCTAGAAATGCTGCCTAGAGGGATTGGTTGGGTGATTTTTCCTTTTATCCTAGACAAAAAAGGGGAAAAAAAAAAAAAGCAGGCATTAATATATTCTTCTTAAAAAGGTTGTGCACTAAATATGTCCTCAGGCTTTTGATCTTCCACATGTGGACAGATTGAGCTCATACAGATTAAATTAATAATAATCTAATTCCAAATGCTATGTAAGCAAAAGGCCTCCTTCTTATCTCTTGACAATCTTTATTCTCACTCTGGATACTACATTAAAGATATTAGTTACAAATAAAAGGGTTAATTTAGGGCTCTTGCATTCATAATATGAAAAATAAATTAGTAAGTGCTTATATCTTTAAGAATGTTTCCCAGCAGAATTCATAATATGTTTAGAAATAATTCCACTCCAGCATATTAGACGTCAGAATATAACTTTCTGATGTATTTGTAACCCAGATTTTCTTCAACAATGCATAGTTGATTAAGCTTCTAATTAATTGAAAATATGTTTTTAGGGAATTTTTCCATTACCAAAGTGAATAAGATCCAGCAAGAGTGTACAAAAAAAAATCTATTTCACATGGTATCTATATTATGACACAAAACTACCAATTGTTGAGGCACTTCTTTTCACATTAATCTTATCATTAAAAAGAACAAAATATTAAAAGATGCTAACTACTATTGTCATAAGGACTTTAAAATCTTTCTGTTTTGCGACTAAATGGAAAAGAAGAAAACAAGTCAAACAAAAACCAAACAAGCAAAAAAAACCCCATTAACAAACAGCAGAACAAAAGGAAAAACAATCAGAGTTTCCTGTAGAATGAAACCTCTGATTTTTTATATGAACTGTTTAGGGTATATAGTTTTTTGGACTGTGTTACTACCAGAGCCAATCCAAAGGATCTTTTCTCACTGTCTTGCACAAATGTGTAATACCTTCAAATCTATGGAAAACAGATGCCAAGAATGCTCCCAAGACAAGGCTGACTTTTACTCACACAATGGCTGCATGGTATCTGCTGTTTGCTTCCTCTCCCTAAGTGTTAATATTGTGAAAGTACCGGTACTAGAGAACTCATTTACATCTTTCCAGTTTTGACTACAGTAGCACTTCATGGCTTTGGAACCTGCTTGATCTTTTCTTGAGCAGAAGCTGTTGGGCTTTGATAACACATTATACTCCTAGGGAAGGAAATAAGGGATAGTATCTTTAAAGGAAGTTACTTCTGCTACTTAATGGATAGTTATTACAATGATATGACTTAATGGGAAAAATGTACTGTATGAAGTCTTATATGTTCACTGCTCAGCAGCTTCCTGTGAACGCCACCTGCATATTAATCATGGTACAGTGCTCACCTTGGTTTTATATTCTGCTTCTTTTAAAGAAAATGAAAGAGAGGAACTGAATGTGAGAAGAGTTGTAAGTTATTCAGAACAGAACTACAGAAACTTGCTCCAAACCTAAGAGGGCTATGCAAACTAATGACAAGAGTGAGAAAACTGTAAAAGAACAGATTAGAAAATCCCTTGTTGCAGATTTCTTCATCCAAATCAAGATAACTTCTCAGACAGTTTTTTCAAGGAGAATTCAAGGAGGGAGAGAGAGAGAAAAAATCAAGATATAAATGCGTTCAAGTAAGACAGTTTCTGGGGTTTAGGGGATTTTTAGCTTTCTGCTTGTGGAAGCATTGTGGCAGCTGATTTGCCTCTGCAGATGTTTAGCAGTCACAAGAAATCAAATTATTTTCAAAAAGAGGGAAAAGAAGAAATTGAGAGATGGAACACGTTTGTGAACATGAAGGGTTCAGGAGTCCACAGGGGAATGAATTTGAAATCACAAATACCATTGATGTAATTCCAATCCTTAAAGGAAATATTCTGAAAGTTGTGAAATGCATTAGAAGCAAGTACAGCATCTACACTTAAATTTTTATTCTCCCTGGTAAAAACAAATAACTGAAAAGACAAGTAAACTGTAGAGTAGATATTAGAAGTAAGGTGCCAAACTGACAGCCTGATGTCCTGTTCAGAAAGATGTATTTCTCTGTGAACTTTCCAACTTTCAACTCTGCAGACGTCAGCCTGTGGAAAAATACTGTGATACTTTAGCATGTATAAGAAGTGGCTCTCTGACAACCTCACTGCTTCTTTATTTAACTGAAAATTATCAGTCTTTCTCTCAGTACTTTTTGAATTCCAAATATTTTACTTTAGAGAAGTAAACTTGTGATGCTAACCCTGAAAATATTTCTCCTTAGTATCAGCCACAGATTGCCTCAGGTACTCTCAAGTAGGTTAAAAAATGAAGTCTTTCTAGACATGTAAGAAGTGCCAGTGTAAATTCCCTTTCTGTCAGATATTAAATATAAAGTGGTCATCTTTGTTTCTGTGGGAATTGTACTTCTACAATAATCATGTAGAAAAAATGCTGCACTGCAAATACCAGCCTTCCAAAGGCTGTGAGTCAAGGAGGGAAGGAGGGAAGGAAGGAAGGAAGCAAGCAAGCAAGCAAGCAAGAGGGGGAGAGAGGCGGGCAGGATACTGTCATTTTGTTTCTAGATGTAAAAATATTTGTATAAGAGTGGTAATTGATGAACATGTTCTTAAATTTATCTGTACCATTTTCATCAGTGTTCCTTTAAGCCAGACTTTTACTTAGTTAGCCAAGTCCTGTTGAATAACTAGCAACATAAGTTTCAGTCTTTTACTTCCTTCCTTCCTATTATGTTTTAGAAAAAAAACCCTCTTATAAATTCATGTTGTTAAGGAACTTTTATAACAGAAATTGTAAATGTAAAAGAAATGGTGCATTGCAAATACCAGTCTTCCAAAGTATGTGAAAGAACAGATATGTAAAAGAAAACATAAAAAGTCTCCTTGACAAAGAGAGGAATAATATAATTATTATGCCATTTCACATCTGAAACAAACAAAAACCAAACAAAAACTAGTATGAGAGGGGGAAAACCTTTACCTTGTAACTTGTAGGTATAAAGGAAACTGACTAAGAATAGTTCTTTATAGTTATATTGTTTTACAATTCAAATTCATTATTGTGTGCAACTTCTAAGAGACAGATTTCACCTGGACTGAATTCTTTTATATTCCTTATTTATAAAGCTATATTTTCACAAATTTTCTTATTTTTGTTTTAGAAAACAGTATTGTTTGTCATATGATTTTTGTTTCACAAAATAAGTAATTAAATATAAAATAAGATTTAGAGATGTTCAGTGGCTATATGAAATTTCAAACTTTCTAATTTTCAAATAATGAGCTTAAGGTGAAAATTCTTATAAAGATGTAAAGTATATCCAGTGGAAACTTGTTACTTCTACTGGAAAACAGGAGCTGCCTTTGTTAGCCAAGCAAATCACCACAGGCTGGAAAACTCTTAAGATTTACATAACTTAAGTTGTGCAAAGTTATCAAAAGATGAGATGAAGGGGAAAGGGCAGAGTCACAGAAGAAATGTTTGACATGATCTTCAAGATTGCTATGTTGTTACACCTCAGAAAAGAAAATCATAAATGGATCCTCTCTAGCCCTTTCAAAATGCATAGCATCTGTCAGCTCAACAGATAAGACTTTTATCAGTTTTTTGGCATAAGTTTTGTTTCCTTTAATCCACATATTGAGTTACATTTTTGAGCTCACTATTAATAATATTTTTTTATAGTATATAATAACATTCTATCATTTTCATAAGACAAATCAGAACACAGAATATAGGTAGCTACATATTAAGATACCCTTTATAAACAGCATTCGATTCCCTTTTCATTTGCATGTTCTTTATCCTTTAAACACATTTTGGTTTTTCATGTTGTCATGTGAAAAGGAACATAGAAATATCTACTTCAGATATATAGGCAGAGGAGCAGGCTGAGTTACCTCTCTTTGACCCTAATACTGCAGTAACTTTCCAAACTCATAAAAAATCTTCACATTGTCAACGCTAGGCTTACCTTCCAGTGTGTACTGCCTCTCAGTACTTCATTACCAAGAAAGGAGTTTTAAAAAATGCCACAGTGAAACTCCCCGATCCCTAAATTCTCTGCTAAAGGGATTTTTAATTGCTTTCTCCAGTATGTTTCTGAATCATTGGCTATTATCAGGAAATCATTCTCATTTAGTAAGAGAGAGAATGACTTTGGTGATTCCACAACCAATTTCTTTTTTTTTTGCCTGCTGATACCTATTTACAATGAAGTTTAGATAATTCTGTTGGTTTCACCTACCAAACAACAAAATCTTTCTTGAAACAAAGGGATTCTTACCCTTCATCCCAGATTCCTCTACACAATTTCCAAAATTCAGAAACTTTTTATATTATGTCTCAGTCATCTGAAGTCAACAATAGTCTTTGTCTTCAGTTAGAAAAATATTTTATTTTCCATTTTGCCTTTTCTATCAAGTGTAATCAAGACCAGCATGTGTTACTAGATTTGTAATTATTACTATTTCTATCAGTGACATTAAAATTCTTCCCACTTGCTGACTAGTAGAATATTAATATCCTACATATGCAGAATTCTTGGGCAACTTATTTTGACAGTTATTATTAACCTGTTTCCCCAGTTTCAACCAGCCTCATTCTTATACACTTCTTCCCATCCCCAAAACCTGTGTATGGCAATGAAAAAATGATAATTTTATTCTTTGGCTATTGTTACCACTAGAGGCAAAGAACCCAAATATGTTTTAGGAAGCATTTGACTCTTTTTTAAATGTTCTATACAAAGATAAAAATATTGCCAGAAAAACAACCTGCTATTTGTATGTAAATAACTGGTAGATTGAACTCAGCAGTGAGGATCAGACTAGTACACAGATTGGATCTAGACACTTTAATTAGGATGTCACAAAACTACAATCCATATAACCCAAGATATGTTTCAAAATGGTGATCTGAGTAGAAAATATGTTCAACCCAAAGGATGTTCAAGGAAAACCATAGGAAATGGAAGAGTATCTTCTGAGATCTGGTCAAAGCTAGTGAGAAGTGTGTAGCTCAACACTTTCAGACCAAGTCAGGAACGAAGATTAGTTGGGCCCAGGAAAAAAAAAAATCAGGAAAGTTATGCTGTAGTGCTGTAGTGGAAACTGAAGAAGGTATACATGGGGACAAAACAGGAACTAGTTCCTCTTGTGTTCCTCTAGAATGGAAAAGAAATTGTTCACAAGCCAGTGCTAAATGAATGCGTCTTATCCTACCCTTGGTCATCAGACTAATTCTGGTCAAACTGCAGAGATCGATGGCCCCAAAAAAGTCCTAGAAGTAGGAAATGAAAATGGAAGAAGATTAGTAATTGTTAGGCATTTGATTTAATCAATTGGATTAATGGTCATATGTAGAAAAAGAAATGCAGTACTAGTTTACTTCTTTCAGAGACTAATTGCGATTTTCCAAGATAATTTTGTTCAAACCTAACATTAGAAATGAGATTAGCTATGTCCAAAGTTATCAAGCGGTTTGAGAAAGAATAAAGGTCATTATAAGTAACTGTGTATATATAAAAAATTATCAAAAATCTAATTGAACTCACAATAGACAAAGGAACACTCATTTGAAATTACTTATTTTTCCCTTAATCTGTTTCAGAAATCTTTTTAGCAGCAGATGGACTTTCAGTTTTGCAGTCATAAATCCTTTTTACAATTCAGAGTAAGAAAAGGTTATTCACTTGTGCTTTTTCTCCTGCTGAGCATAACCAACCTGGAATTATGCTGAGAAAAATGAGATCAGATCTGAGCCTGCCACTCACTTTCTTGAGTTTCACCTCCTTCATTTAAAGTAGGAAGAAAATAAATCCTTTCCAAAGACATAAGTAGTTGCATGACTGCACATATTTTTAATTTTGAGGGATTTGTGAAGAAATTAAATTTACAACTCAAAAATACATCTGTGCTTTCATGAAAGTACAGCATGTTATTTGTACTATTGCAGAAAAAGAAGAAAAGTTTAGACGTTATTTCCTATGAAATAGGAATATAGGAGTGCCAAACTTTTAAAGTCTTTATCTGCTGTAAATCAGCATAGCTATACTGAAGTCAAGCACACTAGAAATCATCGGCTCATATATCTACATAACTGGGGTGATGTGAGCTTTTGAAAAAAAAAATCCTTAAAAATTTGTTTTTCAAATTGCTTTCTATCTCATAACTGAATAGACAGTGTCATAAGTAATCTTCAGAAAAAATAATGGGGACTTTATGCAGACAGACCAAGTTGAAAACCTGCGTAAAATTGTTTCTCCATTAAAAAGATAAATTAACTCCATATGTATGAGGACAGGATAGGATAAGAGAGGTCCACTTCCTAAATATTTGACATTCAAATCTATTTCTATCCACTTAGCAATTTGGTAACATTGCAAAAGAATAGTTTTCAGCTATTACTCTTTTTCCTTACCATTTTATGTAATTTTCCTCCTCTCTTAGGGGTAAAACTTGAAATATCATCAATGTAAAATTAATTTAGGAATAAGAAGGAAACAGAAACAAGCAAGAACATAATATTTAAGAATTTCAAAATTAACACAGCATAGTCTGCTCTCTTTTAGAGTCAAAAAGGGTTTTAAGCTCCTTTTCACATATCCAGCTGGAAATTAAGTTTCCTGGCAGACTATGAAAATGAAATTAAATAACAGGTATAGATTTGATCCCAAATAGCCTTTCTCTTGATGATTTTATTATGCAAGTAATTAATCCAAAAGCAATGAAGACTATTCTTATGTGTGAAATTTTGAGGGACTAGATGTTCTTTGACATCACAGTTGGTAGAAACGAAACAAAGAAAAACTCAGTGAAATGTTTTCATTAATAATGTCCTTTCCCTCTTCCTTCAACTACCTTTAACAGGAATTAATATTTTTTTTCTTACTTGATGAACCATCTTTAGTTGATTTGAAGACCATTCTGACGATTACATGGCAGATGCAACACAATCTGACACAGTAGCGTTACCAGTGCTTGGATATATAAATATGAAGTCGAGATAAAAGATTTAACAGTTCTGAAAACCCGCCAGATCTTTTTCAGTGAATAAGGTTAGATGGCATAGCTTCTTACTACAGCAACAGAAAACAAATACAGACCCAGTTTCCTAAATGTTCAGTAACTTCAACAACTTTTAAAATGCCGTAAATCTTCTGAAGCCTTTATAATATGATTCACAGCTTTAAATTATGGTTTCTACTAGCAATATTAGCAATTAGTGATTTATTTACTTCTAGCTTATGTGAGGTTAGCTTCTGATATCCATATGTAAATCAGTCTGAATATTCTGTGATACAAAAAATATCTTTAGAATAATTGTTACTAATAACAGCATCTTATATATAGATTAGACATAAGACTTAAGATCAAATGCATGCCTATATAAATACCTATTTTTCTTTTTCTTTGGGTTTTACTCTGAAGCAAAACCCAATTAAAAAAGGAGTTCCCCTTTTTTTATCATTACTGGCTTCCTCAAAATCTAATAAACAAACATTAATGCAGAAAGTATCACGAGCCCTCACACTTTATCAAACTGATAAAATGCAAGCTAAAGTACTATTGATGTTTGCTTTCAACCGTCTTGAACTATGTTAATTTCTCTTCAAAATTATCAATTTATTATTTCAACTATGAGCTTGAGTAAGTTAAAAATAAATACAATGGACCTTTGTAATTCAATTATTTTCATATATGTACACACACACTTTGACTACCATTTTAGCCCCTGATACTAAACTTTCTGTACATGAATGGTGGACACAAAATTGCTGCTACATCAGCAATTCAAGGACAAAATGGTTTTTTTATAAATAGATGACCTGTATTTTATCTTTCACAGTGACTTTTCCAAATTTAATGAGCTGATTGTGTGCGCTATAAATGATCATGTCCAGGTCACTCACCCATGCATGACTTCAAAAAATGACAAACTTCAAAAAATTCAATGACAAGGTCCAGATGCTCTTTATTGTCTGTAATAAATCATTTGAGATAAGAAGATTACACATTAATAATATGATCTGAACTCGGGTGGTATTTTTACAATAACATTGTGAGGAGAAAAATACATTAATATATTATTAACAGTGTTTAAACATTATTTAATAAATCTGTAAACACTTTGTTTCTTCTTTTCTTCTGGCAATTATTGTTATAAGCTCCCCCTATGTCCAATACAGCCCATGCCAGCCAGCTTCAAGATGAACCTGTCACTGGCCAAGACTGAGTCCATCAGCAATGGTGGTAATGCCTCTGTGATAACATATTTAAGAATGGTAAAAAGCTGCTGAGGAAAAGGCAGCCAGGAGNAGTCCATCAGCAGTGGTGGTAATGCCTCTGTGATAACATATTTAAGAATGGTAAAAAGCTGCTGAGGAAAAGGCAGCCAGGAGAGAAAAGTAAGAATATGTGAGTGAAACAACTGCAGACACCAAAGTCAGTGTAGAAGGAGGGAGAGGTTGTGCGTGCTCCAGGCACTGGAAGCTGTCCACCAGCAGCCCATGGAAGTTGACAGTTGAGAGCCCTCACTAGAGGAGTCTTCTGGCAGGATCTGTGAACTCAAGGAGAGAGAAGCCCGCACTGGAATAGGTTTGCTGCCAGGACTTGTGAACCTGAGGGAGGTTCCATACTGGAGCCATCTGTTCCTGAAGGACTGTAACCTGTGGAAAGGATCACACTGAAGCAGCTCACGAAGAACTGTAGCCTGTGGGAAGGACCCATAGTGGAGAACACTATGAAGACAGCATTCAGTGGGAGGGACCCCACACTGGAGCAGGGGAACAGTGTGAGGAGGGAGTGGAAGAAACAATATATGATGAATTGACTCCAACTCCCATTTCCCATCCCTCTGCATTGCTAGAGGAAGAAGGTAGCAAAATCAGGAGTGAAGTTGAGCCCAGGAAGAAGGAAATGGTGAGAGGAAGGTGTTTTAAGATTTGTTTTTGGTTTTCATTACCCTACTCTGATTTGATTGGCAATAAATTAAATTTATTTCCCTGAGACAAGTCTGTTTTGCCCATGAAGATAATTGATAAGTGATCTCTCCCTGTCCTTGTCTTGACCCACAAAATATCTTGACCCATTATATTTTCTCTTCCATGTCCAGCTGAAGAAGGGAGTGATAGTGAAGCTTTGATGGGCACCTGGTACCAGCCAGGGTCAACCCACCACATATGGACAGCATAGGGTACCAGAGAATTGAATTTCTCATTTATAGTTCAGTGATACAAAATAAGGTTAAAGTAAAAATAAGTTAAAAATCTCTAAAATCCTTGAATACTTTCTTTCTTGGTATGTCATTGTATGGTGTTCACTAAGCTGCTCTCTCACTTCCTCTTCTCAGCAGGACAGGAAAAGAAAGTAAGATGCAAAATTTTGGGTTGAGATAAAGGCAGCTTAATGAAAAAAAAGAAGCAAAGGCCATAAATGGAAGTAAAGCACACACACACACACAAAAATTATTCTCTACTTCCCATCAGCAGGTGATGTTCAGCCACTTCCACTCTTCATTTGCTTCATAAAGGCAGTCCTTGCAGTAGAAAGGAAGAGCTGCTCATCATTTCCATACCATTTCAAAGCACAAATAGAATAACTCACGTGATATTACCCAAGACATCAATAGTTAAAGATTACATCAGATAAACTGCTACAAATTAATTAGCAAAAATAAGCAAAAATACAGTTAAATGAGAATTGATCTGCACTTGAGATGCCATGGGTGAGGCTGGGTGCTTATGCTTTTTCTCAGGTCCTTGTGCTTTTCCTTAATAATTTTAGGTCATAACTTGGCATTGTTTTGCTCTTTGCTGTCTTTAACTCATCAGTATTAAGAAACTTCTCAGTGCTATGTAGAACAAATTTCTTTTATTCAAACAGGGACATTATTTACCTCTGCCACAGAGTTAACCTTTGCATTATATTCTGTTTTATTTGTGATCTTCAGAACTGCAGCAATCAAGTTTATGTTATCACTAAATTAGTTTCAAGGCCAGTAACACATCCTTCATTACAAGGCCAGCTTTCCATCAGTTCCTGGTTTGCCAGACTATTTGGGCAAGAGGCTTTTGGGTATCTGCTGTGGTTTGAACCCAGACAGCAGCAAAACACCATGCAGCCTCTTGCTCACCCTCCATTGTCCAAGGAAATGGGCCAGAGAACTGGAGAGGTAAAGGTAAGGAGACTAGTAGTTTGAGATAAAAACAGTTTAACAATTAAAATAAAATAAAAAAACTGTAATAAAGATAATAATAGTAGTAATAGAATATGCAAACAAGTGATGTACAATGCAAATCAAAAATGCAGCACTATTGTAACTACTGAGAAGAAAACTTGGTTCTGTGGCAGCCAAAACAAGAACATGCTCCAATAATATCTGAATAGCACTTCCTTTTCTGTAAAAAAAATAATTAACTTAAGATAGGTTGCCAAAATTTTAATAATATCTCCATCTAATACCACTAATGAGGCTATTACCAGTCGTCTTTGGCCCAAGTAAAAGGCATCTTTTAAATCATGTAATGAGGAACTATTGGCTTTCTTATTAAAGAAAGTAGCTTAATACTTTTAGACTTAATCAAGGAAAATTAATATCATATTTTGCTCCCTACTCATGTTTCCTCTGCTTTTTTTCCTCCGTCTTCATTCTCTCTCCACCTTTCTATTAATCAAACACAGTTCCCATCCTTCTTTTTTACACAGTGCTGATATGTAACTGCTTTCCTTTATCTATCATACATTTTAGGTTCTATCACGTTCTATCCTCAAGTGATGGTTATTTTTTCTCAATTCTTCCATCCTTTGACAGAATAATAGTAAAGACAAAAAAGTTATTATTGTTATTATTAAATTTTTATTAATAAAATTTTAAAGAAAACCTAACAATATCCTACAATTTTCATCTAAGTATTTTGATGGGATTTCACCTCTATTTAAAATTACATTCAGATAAAAATCCTGAGGCATGTCTTTAACCTTGCCCGTAGTACTATACATGACTGTGCTAGCACAAATCATAAGCTGGTACTAGCTCTGAGTGTGGCTGCTACAAAAACAAGACTGAAAAGTAGCAAAGTTTCTCCAGCACGTAATCCTCAGAGACAAGAATGATTTTAGTAAAAAGATGAAATCTAAACTCTCCTTATTGATGATGATATATTGTGATCATTGTGAAAACTTAAATACTATAGTAAGTCAAAAGAACCTAGAGAGAGGATAGTTGGAAAAAAAAATAGTAAATTGAAGCTCTATTATTAAACCAGGCTGAGTTTTATAAATATAAATAGACAAAATGAAAAAAAAACACAACAGGATTAAATATATTATCCAGTATTTAATTTTAGAAACTTGTAAGAACGTTGTAATTTGTATGAAATGAGGAATTATGCCTAGAGAAGCCCATAGATGTTAATAATTTGTTCAAAACTGACAGTTTTTAATATATTGTTTATTTCAACATATTTCTATTTTGTTTAAACTCTATTTAAGATCATAAGAAGTGCCAGAAACAAGTTTCTGGTAGAGGCTATAAAGACGTATCTTCAGGGGAATTTTCACAGCCCATAAAATTAAGACCATTTTTATTTAAGTCTTTAAATCTGAATTCTGCTTAAGTCACGTTTTAAAAACCATATTTTATATTGTCTATGTGTACTGCAGTTGTCATTCACAGTGACCATCCATAGTGTATTATTCTCCCTTTAAAGAGCAAGCAGTGCTGAAATGGTATAATCAGAATAATTAATCAGTATTTTCCTGATTGTTGAGGGTTTAAATTATTATAAGTCTTTAACTTAATAGTATGTTATAATTCTGTTTTGAATACTTTATACAAAGTAATGATGTTAGACTAGAAGCTCAAGTTTTTCTGAAGTGAAAAGGTATCTAAATGGATTACAATCTTGTTCTATGTAGTTGCTTACTCATACATCAAGAGAGATACAAACTTGAAAATAATAATTTACATTCTGAAAGTCCATAATACTTTTTTGCTTTCTTTTCCTTTATATATATAAACTCAATGTATTATGGAAATGACATATAGTATCTGGTTATACCGTCAGTCTTTAACATTTTATAATAACTGGTCTTGACAGTATGAATTGTCTCATGCCCTAAATACTTTGAATGAATATAAACTCTTTATAACGTTAGACAAAATATTCCAATTCCTTTCTGCCTTTACTATAAAAGTGAAGTCTGAAGTCCACTTAGAAAAAAATAAGGATTCGTCCCTAAAGCAATGTCAGTGGACTGTTTTAATTAAGCAATAAAATTACAAAGGTCCAGCTTTATCAATACAAAACGATTACAGAAAGTTTCTGACAGATGCAATAGCCTTAAGAGTTCCTGCTTTCATCATCAATGGACGTTCCTGAGGCTATTTCCACAATGTTTCATTGTGCATATTATTAGAATCAAGTCCAGCTAAACAAACTGACACAAATTAAAAAATTCATAATCTAGAAAGGTCATTGTCAAATGAGGAAATGTTTACATTGGCCAGGAATGAAGCTTGATGAATACTTTAACTTGATGACACATTAACAACTCTTTAAAAATCTTCAGCTGAAACTGAGAGTTTTGAATTATTTATCTCTTTCATAAACAAACTTTGACATTAAGGAAAATTAATTTTATTTAATTTTTCTATTTATTGAAACCTAGGAAAAAGAAATATTTGTAAATGTGACAAGCATAACCATTCAAAATAGGCCCAGAAGTGCTTGGAAAAACTTTTTGCCACCTGAGTTTATTGGCCAGACTCCATTCTTGAAGATTTTTGTTTCAGATCTGGGTGCCAGAAAAACAGGCCTATGCAAATGACATTTGGAGAAAAGGTATTTAACAAGAAAAAAAAAAAAAGAGAAAAGTATTCACTTTCATTTTCAAGTACTTCTTGTTTCAATTTTACTGCCCAGATCCAAATTAAATTTATATATTATAAGAAAAAATTAGGATTGTAATTTACCTTGTATATGATGTGATATGACCCTAGCTTTATGGATGATGACTGTTAATTATTTTTCTTTAAAATCTTGTTCATAATGACCATGAAATCCTCATTGTGCTGATACTTATTGCTAATTTCTTTGGTTTGTTTTCATTCCTTTTTTATTTTCCCCTCTAATTAGTGTTCACTTTCAGAGTTTGTTTTGCTTACTTTAAATTGCGTTATTTCGTAATTTCTAATTTGTTGATCTTTTCATGAAACTCTGATAATGAACAGTGGAGAAAAAAGACACCATGGCAATACCTTTAGAAAGCAACTAAAAGACACAAAGTTTTGCCATTTCTTCAGAGTTTACTTGACTCTCCCTAGTGTCCTGGCATGGAGAGATATTCCAGCACCTCTTATTTTTTTACCTCAGTACACTTCTTTATGTGAAAGAACCAGTAACACTGGGAGATGATACAGCTATTACTGGACCTTAAAATTCTTACTTTAAACTCTGATGGCATCTGGGGGATTTTCAGTATGTTTTTGTGATGTCATTTACTTCCCAAAACATATTTTCTAGATAGAAGGAATTTATTTTTTATTATATCAGCTGCTAGAAATGAAAAAAATGTCATATGGTATGGAAGATCTCTTTGGTCAGTTAGGGTCAGCTGTTCTAGCTGTGTCCCCTCCCAACTTCTTGTGAACTCCCAGCCTTCTCACTGGTGTGACAGTGTAAGATATAGATATTAAGTCAGAAAAATTATCCTTTTATCAAAGACCTTTGGTCAAAGACTTTTCTAAGGAATGAAGAACATTTAGTATCTAGTTTAATTGGTGCATATCTAATCAAATGGTAATCGATGCTTTTCCAGCTGCTGCTTTCCTTCAGAGAGCTTTTCTTTCAGATCTGAAGAAGGACTTGTGAATCTGAAAGCTTGTCTGATTTTTCCATCATAACAGATAATTTAATAATAGATATTATCTCAATCTACGTATCTACTATACCCATGTTGTTAGAACATTGTTATGAATACATTAAGCATGCAGTTCTGTAATTCTTTCTTTTCAGTGAACCTAGATGTCTTTTTTCACCTTGAAACCCAAGTGATTTCTAGTTCCTAAGATTTTAAAAAAGAAAAAGATATTTGTAGCTAGAAAACAAAAAGCCCTATATCTTGTTTCTTTCCTTAAAAAGCAGCATATCTAGCGAAGAGACAATAGAACAGTACTTGTAAAAGGCAAGAGTTTTACACAGCCACAAACCAGAATCCTACCTGCAAAAATAATTTTCTCATTTTTGATTTTAAAGCAAGTAGAAATTGAGTTTAAGTTTTTATAAATTACAAACAGATCACTACTGGAATCAAACTGAAATTGTGTTTACCCAGACTATCATTTGTAGTAAATTGGAAAAAATGCAATGTCTAAGATATTCCAAGTACCTTCCTCCTGCTGCTCAAATTATGTGAATTATGATTGCATGTAAATGGAAAGATAATTTGCCTGGTTTGTTGGCTCTGCAGTTACAGTACATAAGAGTCAAAAGGGAAGCTAAAAAATGTTGAAGTTTTTTGATACTTAAACATGTAAATCTTAAAAAAAATTAGGCCTGAGGAGATGCAAGCAGCTGGCTAACATAGGGAACGCAGGCCAATGGCCAAGAGACTACACATCACCTCCTTAATCCACCAGAGTGTTTCTCACAACAATTTACAACTTATGTATGGTAAAATTTTTTACTGATTTATTGCTGAGTCAGAAGAAATGTATGATTGCTGATTCCCCCTACACTGTTTTTTAGTATATACTGTCTTTTATATACTATTTTCTCACTTTTTTATCCCTCTGTTAAAATCTTTTAAAATCATCATACATGTCCAGCTCAAATTATTCTGCAGTATTTCCATAAAATATATCTTTAAACAGTAACTTTGCTCTGTTGTTGAAGCCTGAAATAACAGCACATAAACCACTTAAGTTATTCTAGAAGTAGGCTGATATACCCATTACCAGTCTTGCTTTCCTTAAACCACCATCACAGTAAGAACTATCTATTTTAGGAAAACCTGTAGAATAGACAAAATTTACCATCAATAGAAATGGAGTGAGCTCTTTCCCTAAAAGAGGTACTTACGAAATCAAACACATTAGTAAGCCAGTGTGAAGTAACTGCATTGCAGGTCCCTCTGCCAATGTTATCTACATAAGAAATAACTTTACTTGCTTCAGCTGACAATTCTTCTTCTTATGAAGAAGACAGGAAGGCTTTTTTTTATTCAGTGTAATTTGTAAAAGGAAAGAATAAAGAATCCTCTCATGTCTTGATGATTTGGATATTTCAATGAATACAGCCAAATGTGCCAACCTAATTCTGTTATCCTTAAACTACTGCAGACAACAGATGGTAAATGTGAGATGAATGGGAGAACATATTTGATTACATTATTGTCTCCGTTTAAGGCTC
>VYZX01011369.1:903-28602 GCA_013401335.1 Brachypteracias leptosomus
CCCTTCCCTCCAGTCCTGGTGTGTCATCCTGCCTCTTTGGACTGATAATCCCGATACTATTATTATCCCTCTCCCCCTTCCCATTAAGTTTAAAGCCCTGTCAATCGGTCCAGCAATCTCCTGGGCAAATACCCTTTTTCCCCTTTGGGAAAGGTGTCTCCCATTTAAGGTCAGCATTCCCAGTGCTGTATAGGTCATCCCATTACTGAAAAACCCCAAGTTGTGGTGACAACACCAGTCCCAGAGCCACCTGTTGATGTGGTGTATTCTTCTGTTCCCTCCGTTGTTGCTGCTTTCCACTGGAAGAAGGGATGAAAAGATAACCTGTGCTCCTGACTCTTTCACCAGCCTTCCCAAGGCTCTAAAGTCTCTCTTAATTGTTCTTGGACTATGTTCTACTGCTTCATCTCCACCCACGTGAAAAATCAGAAGTGGATAATAGTCCAAGGATGTCACTAAGCTAGGAAGCTTCCTAGTGATGTCCCTAACTTGTGCTCCAGGGACACAGCAGACCTCCCTGTGATGAGGGTCTGCATGGCATATTGGACCCTCTGTACCCTTCAAGGCAGAGTCTCCTACAACTAGAACCCTTCTTTTCTTCTTGTGTGAAGTGATGATGTGGATAGTAGGCCTGTCTGACTGCATAGACCCCTTAGCTGTAGCTTTCTCATTGTCCCCATCCTCATTTGTCTGCTCTTCCTCTACCAGGACCTCATATCTGTTACGCAGAGGCATCTGGGGGAGACCTTATAGCTACCTTTCAGTAATAAAAGAGGGCCTATAAGAAAGCTGCAGAGGGACTTTTTACAAGGGCACGTAGTGGTAGGACAGGAGGCTTGAAACTGAAAGAGGGTAGGTTTAAATTAGATATAAGGAAGAAGTTCTTCGTTGTGGGGGTGGTGAGACACGAACAGGCTGCTCAGGAAAGTTGTGGATGACCCCTCCCTGGACATGTTCAAGGCCAGGTTGGATGGGGCATTGAGCAACCTGATCTAGGGGAAGGTGGACTAGAACTAGATGATCTTTACTGTCCTTATGATTCTATGATTTTCTTTATTGTGCTTACATATAAAGTGAGGCTAATCCTGATAAGTGTTTTTGGCATGCCTGTTCAATTTATAGGTCTCTGAATTGAATCCTTTGCTTGTTTGCAGACTGAACAAGGACAAAATACTAATCTGGTATTAAAGCCTCTTATTCTAATATGTACACAAGGGTCATAGTAAGGGCCTGATTACTGAAATTAAAAGTGTTAAGGTAACATATGATTTAAGATAAAGAAATAGTCTGTTGTATTTACTACATTTTGAACAGGAAACAAAAAATAAACCAAGCATATTGTATATGTCTCAGTCTTAATCTGATGCAGAATGGTTTCAGGCTGTCTTTTTCAATGTGGCCAAGTGTGTTTCAATGTTTGTGGCATTGGTAACTACAGAAGTTATGATTTGGAGTTTAAAATTGATGAGTATATGAGGGAATTTTAAAAGTGCATCATAAAAGGTCATATCCATGAAAAATGTTGTAATAACCAGCAATATTGTGAGAGGAAAATAATAACGTATGACAACCTACTGTGATTTTTGGTAACCCAATTACATTTTCAGAGTTTGCATGATGCAGTGAAAGCTCTGCAATCTGTCTCTTCTCAAAAGGTTGCTCAACTCATTACCATCATCATTTTTTGAGTAATAACAATAAAACATTTATCTTCTGTGTACAGAGTGCTGGTGAAAATTATTGTTGCTACCAAGTCTATATAGAAATGAGATTTGTTTGATTTTATGTGGTTATGGGCAAATATAAACAAAAATTTTGAACCATAAATGTCAGCATTAACCTTTAGCTTGAAGGTCTCTCTCAGCCTGAAGGGAATGCTGGATAAAAGAGAAATAAAATTGAAATAGAATAGAAATTCTTCATAAAATGTCATTTTTAATGTAGTAGTGTTATAATCTAAGACACTATCAAAACTGTACAAATAAATTCATATTAACATTAAAGGTCTCTCTAACTTGGCTGTTTAAACAAAAGGCCACCACAGACACACAGAAGTGCTGCATAATGAATTATTGTGTTAAGAAAACTAAGGTCAGTCTCTCAGATTCAGCCGGTCGCTTCCCTCTTAAAACACAAACATGCAACAAGAACAAGAAGAATCAAAATAATCAGTAAATAGAGAACACAAATTTAGTCAGATATAAGAGGAAATGTTTTTTTTTCCCCATCTGCAGAAGAAGGTAAATTGTTACATTGCCAGCCTTATTAGCTGTTTATCATTGCATTATCATCATTCTTTAGAACCCTGCTCCTAGAATAATTCAGGACATTCTTAAGCTGAATAAACTATCAAGCATTATATATAAAATCCACAGTATAAAAGATTTTGTATTTGACTTAATTTTTTAATGGAACATTCAAAACCTATTGAAATTATGAGCTTTTAGGGTAATGTAAAATGCTCTTTAAAAAGCTGCAACACATTGTGACTCCTTGTTTCATCTGTATTACTTAATGGTCTTAGGTTTTGCTACTGTTAGGCTAAATTGAATAAGTGTCTAGAAACTTTGCTAATTGGGAGGAAAGGGGGAAATGTCAATTATTAGTCAATAATTTTACTTTTCATATCTGCCTTTACTAGCAGACCATACTGTACACTAATTATGTTTTAATTAGAACACAGACAAAACCATAACATTACATGGAAAGAAAGATGTTTTATCTAGACTTTTGTGAACTTAGGACTAACAGGGCATTAAGAAAATTTGTGTTAGGACTCTTCTAAAGCTAATATTCTTAAGGCTTTCAGCTGATCAGCAGTTGTCGTGTGTGAACTGCTTGATCATATTATAAGGCCAGGCTGGCTGGGGCTCTGAGCAACCTGATCTAGTGGGAGGTGTCCCTGCCCATGGCAGGGGGGTTGGAACTAGATGATCTTTAAGATCCCTTCTAACCCTGACAATTCTATGATTCTAATTTATTGCCAGCTTGCTTGAAACGAAGCAGTTGGCATTAAAAGCAAAAATAGTACAATGTTTATAAAACTTAATCAGTTACCCCCCTTGGAAAAAAAGCAGCTTCACTGTGTTTCCCCAACTGCTGAAATACTTGAGACTTCCCAGGCTCTTGTAGTGGCTTTAGCTCCTTGGAAATAGTAGGAAAAAAAGGGAGGTTTGTAACACAGACAAGTTCAGGAAGGTGAGAGTTTGCAACCCAACTCCTGATACTGCAAGCACTGCTGTTTATAGTGTTGTATGCACATCAAAGTATTATCTGGATCTGGTTACAGTGATTAAAATCCTACCCTGAATCAATGTCCTGTTTTTCACTGCCTCTCCCAACAATGGAGGTGTGCTCTGACAACCTATGTGCAGAGAATGGCTGCTGCAGAAAGCAGAGCAAAGTGTTCGGCAGGAAATGAGTGATGGAAAAGAAATCTCTTCTTCTTCTTAATGATTATTCATTTAGAATGCCTTGATTTGTCAGCTTGCCTACTTGTTGGTATTCCCCAAGAATGCTATGTACTCTGCTCTGTGGGATGGGATAGGGTGGGGTGGGATATAAAGAGGCGAGTGTTGGAGTGGGCTATCTTGTTGAGGAGAGCTGGATACTGTTTGCCCTGCTCCTTCTGATGGCAACTGTTTTCTACTGCTGTGAGAAGGCAACTTGCGATGTCCAGCTAGAAATCCTGTGGTAGGTTGTCACATTACTTGTTAGAACAGTCATTTATTTTGCCTTGTTTCATATTTCATTAATCAGACAATACTAGAGAACTTGTACAATAATCACCACCTAGGTACTGAGGTACACTTGAGTGGTTCAAACACCTTTCTACTCCAGGAGATGTATCCTCAAGTGACAAATGTTAAAATACACATTTTTATTTGTTGCCACTTCCCTGAGAAATGTGCAGTTTGCATTTCTTTCTCAAGAAGTACTGAGCCTGAGAATGAAGTTTAATGTTGTTTTTAATAGAAAGGTCAGTGATGACTGGCTGTATTTCAGAAATTCCTATCAGAAAGGACTCAGCTTGTCTCTTGACAGAGCAGTAGATAAGCAATGATCCAAGCACAAGAGAGGTCAGTTCAGCTGCCCAGGGGATCAAGACGGCTTGAAATGTGACAGGGATTTCTGAAATAAATGAGCTGTAGTTCTCTACAGATCAGTCAGCCGGACCTGTTGCCTGGAGAAAAAAGAGCATTATTCGAAGTCTGAGGTTTTACAGTGGATTTTCTCTAATGCTCATCATTCTTCAGCTACTCTTGAGCACTAGCTGCTGCACTGTTGCTTCATCAACACCTCTATTTCTGCAAGCACTGCCTCAGATTTGCTTCAGCTGTTGGCCACTATCAAATTGAGTGCCCTCAGCTCTGACTTCGTTACAACTCACTCTGAATTTGCTGTGATGTTGTTTATAAATTTTCACTTCCAAACACTCTGAGTTCAATCCATCTTTTCAACTTATGGTCTGCTCAATCTACCTTTTCAATTTACCCTCAGCTCAATTCATCTTTTCAACTTTTGGAGACTTTGTTTCACTGGAATCTGGAAGTTTCTATGTAGTCAACTTTGATACTGAGCTCATGGTACCAGTCATAAAGACCACTGCAGCGCTTGCTGACGCTGATATTTTTCACCAACTGAAATCAGAATGTCACTTGAGAGATGTCTCCTGTTGAGGAGCATTTTTGTTCCGCTTTTTGGTTGCTGCCACTTAATAGAGGTCTTTTCCCAGTATTTACTAGTTTTTCATTTGGGGAACAGGCATCATATTGCCTCACCCTATAATGTAGGTATCAGATAGATGGGAATCTCCTCCTGGGAGAAGGTATTTGATATATTCTGTTCAGATTAATCCTTCCAGCCTCCCACCTTCCCTGCTGTTGCAATATCCTGTTTTGGATTCTAGGCGATGAAGGAACAACATTAGGTTCAAGTGTTTTATTCCCAGAAAGGTTCAGATGAACACAAGGGCATGCAAGTTTATGACCTTGCATACAGTCCTGGCAGAAACTGCTAGTTAAAGATGCCAAACTTGCATGGGGAGAGCAGAAACCCAGCGGGTGTTTAGAGAAAAATCTTCCTAGGGGAAAATTGGTTCTTGGAAGGTAAGCAAGTGTGAATAAACTCATCTTTTTGTGGATTATTTTCTTTTCTCCCTTCTCATTTCTGCACCTCTAAAGAGATTTTCTTTCTCTGATTCAGTGGCCAAGGAAAGCTGTAGGGCAGTGGAAGATAAATATGTTGTGCATTGAAAAGTAGCTAATGTGGTATGCCAGCCAGGGAAATGTTCTGTAGCATCAGTTTGTACTATTTGATTTGACCCAGGGACACTTCAGTCAATCAAGCAGTGCATTATCATTTCAAGCTCAGGGAGAGATACACTATTAATCTAAGTGAGCTGCAGTCAGACTTGACAGGCAGGGGACAAATCCCTAATCAATCTTTTAATCACCCACCTGGGGTGATTTGAATGAAGTCAATTAAGGGATCTTTCCTCAGCAGAAAAAGCTGAACTCAGCTAGTTGAGGAAACATATGTAAGATCTTCTTTGTGAAGATGTTTTCAGAATAAAACTCTGTGGGTGTTTTTGTCTTCCCTCATTCACTTAGTGGGGAGTGAGTTGGATGAGAAAGGAAAGAGGAGTGTGGGATAATGTTTCAAAATTATATAACCACAAATATATATTTGGAATAAACTTCCTCATTTTCAGAAAGTGCTACAAATATTCCAGAAAATGCCAAACTGTAAAGAAACAAAAATACTGAATATTTTTTTTCATGGAACAGCTCTATAAAACACCATGGTCAAATAATTGGATGAGGTGTTAAAGGAGTGGTTTTGCTATTGTGGATAGTGAAGAAATATATTTCATAGAGACTGATGCTATAATTTGGCTTTTCTGATATAATTTGTTACTAATTTTTCATAGTCAAAACTCATGCCAGAGCTAGCAAAGCGTAAGATGTCCATAGAGAGTAAAATTTTACTGTAATTTCTAAACAGAGATATTATATTTTAACTTGTTGGTATATGCCCTTAAGTTTTGATCATAAGGTGATTCTTCTCCATTGAATCTTGAATTGTGTGACTTGCTTACTGAGACTTAATATTTACAGATCTTTAGGCATGTGACCTATTGTGCAATTGATTTGATTCTGGCAAAGGTAGGGCCACAGCGTTGTAATCTGTAAGTGTTTGTCATTCCTGTAGTCACATAAACCTGAAGTTCAAAAGCAGCTTAGTGTTAATCACATTTTCATGGTCATGCTGCAAGTACACTGTCAGGTGGTTTTAAAACTAAAAACTCCCTTCTCAGAGCATCCCTAATGAAGCCTCTACTAATGGAGGAATAAATCTGATGAGGAAATTTTCAGGATGAAGATGTTAAAACTATTCATCTCTTGTGGTTGTTAGACTTCTTACTCAGCCTTGTTTTAAGAGCTTTGTTGAGCAATTTGTGCTCCTCATTCTTGTTTGAAACACATCCAGGATGAAACTTCTGTCAGTGTACATTGTGAGAGATCAAACCTCTTCAGTTCTGTGATAGTGTGGTTTGTTTTTTTTTCTTCCCCAATAGAGTCATTTTAATGCTGCTTTGGGGACTTAGAGGTAAAGGTTGAGCTGACACTTAAATCATAAACTTCTATTTTCCTCTGCTCTTGCATCTTAAAGTGAACAAAATCACTACCTCCTGGTAATATTGTCTCCCATTCTTATCTCTGTGGAAGTCTGAGATAAATTTCAAGAGAAACAAACAAAATATACCTGAGAGGGCCCTGAGGGAGGTGCAGGATTGCAGCAACATTTTCTATGATCTGCTTTGGCACGCTTTTGATGCTGCCTTGTGTGAGCAGCTAAAACCACTTCCTTTTTGAACTGCAGGTGTCACTGCAAAGTGAAGCCCAGAATCATGGGAATGCTTGGGATCCTGACTCGGACACCTGAAAATCAATCACATGATAATTGGTGTGTAGTTATTCTGGTGTGTAAATACCACAAATCCAGCCTACCGTAGGCAGCCAATGACAACACAAAAGAGCAATGTAGAAAGATCTTATTTTTTGATTAGGGTAAAAGTTTACAGGGTTCTTGTCCTCAAAGTCCTTTCTCATGCTAGAGACTTGACTTCACTAAGATCCTCTCATAAGAGCCCATGTTGACGGGGTCATTCCCGTGAGAAGATGGTGTTTCAAATTAGTGTAGCTTTTCTATTCTTAAACAGCAAATATCTGAGATGATATGTGCAGCTGATATAGGATTTTTTGAAAGTAGAACTGCAATAGATCAGTGAGATAATACATAGGAAACCAGAAGATTAAATAAACCAAGAAAATGTGTGTTGGTAGCATAGAGACTGCTTCAGAACACTAGTTTAGAAACATGGGGTGAACATGTACCACCTAGCAGACAAGAGTTTTTAAAAGACTGAAAGGAAAACAAAACATTGGTATGGTCAAGCATCAAGGCAGTGGAAACTACTAAATGACATCAAAGGCATCTTTTAAAAAGTGGAAGTCTTATCTGAACAAGGAAAATAGAAAAGATCATAAATTGTAGCGAGTTTAGTTTCACGCTGCAATCAAAGGTGTGAAAGTAGTTATAAAATGCAGATGATAAACCAGAATATTTCCTCAGAATTGTCTGACCTTAAGTTAGCTGAGCAGATTTGCAGAACTGACTGATTAATGAAATGGCACATGAAGGTCAATGTCAATAATTATAAGGTAATGCATATAAGAAAAAAAAAAGTGCCTCTAGTATGAATGTAGTCAGTGAGGGATTTAATTCCCTGGAACCACTCAGAAAAGAGGCGTAAGAGTTAATGTGGAGAGTTTTCTGAAGGCATCAGTTCGATGGTTGTCGAGAGGGAGAAGCAGATTGAGTCAGACAAACTTTTAGGAAAGCAACTCATAACAAATGAGAGCATATGATTACGTTCCAGGGCAAAACTGTGATGTATCTGCACTTGAGTACTGTGAATGAGGCCCCAGGACCACGAGTCCTGGTCTGCAAAACCTGAGGATGGATAATACTGAACCAGGAGCATGCCCGGCTGCCTTTAGGGAACAACTTGCAGATTTGGTTTTACATTTACATCTTGGGCTTTTGTATCAAATACTCTGTATGTGGCTGATTTCTAACATTGTTAAAATTTCTGAGTCTCTGTCCCAGGAGAGATACTGTATGCAGAGTCCCATGGCCAGTTTAATTGTAGGTGGTCTTACAGGAGAGAATAGAGACAGCTCAGTTACATACTCAAACCATAGTCAAGCCTTTTACACGCAATTGCTGCTGAGACATGAGAAAGTGGCTTTTTGGGGAAAACTTCTCTCCTCAGTATGTGGTCTTCTGGCCTCATCAGAGGATGAGACTTTTTTTGATGTTTTTCTTGCCTTGGGGAGAGAGAGAGGGAGAACAAAACTTTGTGTCCAGTGTGTACTCATTTCCTCCTCCCATCAGTATAACAGTCCTGAGCTGTTTGACTTCTGTGAAGAGGGATGAGCCGGGCTACCAAATCCAAGTTAGCAGTGACATTAAAGTGTTTCTCTCACAGAATTCCTGCAGCAAAATTGTATGTTCATTTTATTCTGTTGCTGGATGCATAGGTATTTCTATATAAATATAATGGGCTTTGCAGGGAAAATTGCTCTGGTTGCTGTTGCACAAAATACAGACAAATTACAGTATATCTGTGCTGTATACCCAATATAATACCAGAGCGTTTTAAAATTTTATTTCAACTAGTTTCTTTTCCTTAATCTAGAGGGCTGGGTGACTGTGTTTAATTTTTCTATTAGTGCTAGTGATAACCTCTTGTAGAGGAATGGTATATGGAGAAATATTAGCTTGCTAATAGTCCAAACAGATTAGCTTGGTGAATGTAATGTAAAATTGCTGCAATAAGATAAATTTGTATGGTATCTGTTTTACCATTTGTGGTCTGTTGTCTGGTACTTTGATTTGTATAGAAATAGAATGCTAAGATAGACAAACACATACGTTTTAAAAATTTAAACCAAAAAACTCTATTACAAGTAAAAATACGGCCTATTTTCTCTACCTATAGTGAAACAGGCAGTTTCATGAGTTAGTTCGTCCTTTGTCAACGCTTTAAAATTGTTGCTCGTATTATGTTGCAGCAGGTTTGAATTTTGCAAGCCAGGGGCTTCTGTTGAGCCCTTCATCTTCAGAAAGTGCTCTTGAACAGAGCTTTCAGCTAATCTCTCTTGAAACCTGGCTTTGATTACATTTTGAGATATTAGGAACTGTTTGTGATGTCTTTGGGAATGACCAAACCAGGCTGTAAGCAAGGGTGTAAGTGTGCTGTTTCTGAGTGTGCTGCAGTCTCTCTTCTCACTGAGGTAGCTGTGCTTTGTGGGCTTTGAATTTGTATAAAAGCTGAAGGGATGCAGACTTTTGCTATCCCACCAAAGTGAGCAGATCTGCTTAGAAGAGTAAGGACTGCACAGCCTGACTTAGCAGCCTTGCATGAACGAGATTCAGTGATGAGACACTTCCATCCATTAGTTCTTTATTTATCAACAGCACCTTGCGACTAATTTATAAGCAAGAACATATTTATTCTCCATAAAAATGCTCATAAATTCTTCTTGCACCCATTTGTGCACCAGACAGACAGCTTTACAATCCACAGTGACACTTAACATACCAAGGCGATTGTTTTACTGCAGTGTGCTTTCTACCCTGAGCCATCAGATTTGCCCCATATTTGTCACTTGATCAGCACTTTACTACCCTGAATGAACAGGATGTCACTGAGAAACTCAGGAATTTTTAGAATGTTTTATAAGACTTCAGATGGAGGAGCTTAAACTCACCTTTTTATCTTTTGGTATCTGCTTGTTCTTGGTTTTGGGGTTTTTTTTTGCCCTGGAGCACCAACATTTGTACTTTATTTACAGATCTCAACAGGCTTTGCCTTGTCAAATATTTTGAATTCCATAATGAGGTGTGTAATGTCTCTTATATAAGCTCTGGTTCGTTCTCTCCTAGGATGCCTCGCCTTTGTGCTGAAATGGATTTGCTTGTGTTCACTTTGCTCATTTTGCTTTTTACTGAGGAAATAAGAAAATAACATTTGGCTTCTCTACTCCCACCATGTGCTAACTTCCTTCCTCTCCCCTCCATCCCCTTCAATAATCCCAAGTAATCACCCTGCTTCAGATCATCAGTCTGGCTCTTTGAAACTAGTTAAGATTCCTTTTTTTTTGATAGCAAATCCTGTAATGGGGATAGAAACTGTATATCTGAAAATAAACTGTGAGCTGATCACATCATGTATGTTGTCAGTCAGACACTATATAATGATAACCCTCTCAATTACTCTATTGATAAGAGTTTGAGGTCAGAAAGGACTTTTTTTGAACAGCTAGTCTGAACTGCTAGAGGGTTGTGCTAAAGACCATAGAACTTTACCTGGCATCAGCAAGCCCATAACCTCCTCACTGACACAAAGCCTTTCTCAAAGTCTTCCAACATTAATGTAAAGGCTTTGAGTGGTGGTGGATCCCCTTGCAGGCAGCTGGCATGTGCAAGGTGCCATAACCCTAGCTGTATCTACACCAACATACACATGGGCAGGGGCTGCCTGTTGGTAGTGTGTGTGTGGACTGGGGGAACGGGCATGTGTGGGCTTCATGGTTTGTGTTTGGGCCATATGTGCAGCGCATGTGTGCTGCAGCTCGTGGGTCAGATACGCTACATGTGCCTGATACATTTTTCAACCTATGAATGTGGCATTTCTAGCTTTCCAAAAGTAGTTTAGATAGAATTTCCCTTCTAGCCTTGTCAACATGAGGTAGTATTGAAATATATAATCTCAGAAGATGTTAAAATCACAGAAAATGTGCATGCCTATAAGGTATTACTGAGAGAAAGAGTCACAGTTCCAAGATGCAAGTGGGCTGAGTTGAAGGTGGATAATTGTCTCCAGCAGGAAATGGGTGCACTCATTTGTCTTGGATGAAATCTTAATTAATACAGTGATGGACTAGATATACAATCTGAGCAATTTCTATTTATGGACTGGCTCTCCAATTCATGTTTTATGAGTTTCCTCCCAGGCAAGGTTGCTTTGGTTGGTTCATTAGCATCTTGTCAGAAAAACAATCGGGAGGATATTAATCTGAAGCTCAAATACCATGTCAATTAGTAGGCAAGGGTTTTGTACTACAGAATTCAGAATGTACTTGGCGGGGGAAATGCAAAGAAACCTTTTATCAATGAGAGAGCCTTAAAGCAGTAGATACAGATACTTCAGTCTTTTTTCTAAAAATGGTCATAAAATAGTTTGCGACAGATGCCATCTATGAATGACATTTCATTAATCTCATGTTTGAGATAAAAATATTAGAACAGAACTTCACTTTCATAGCAAATATGTGCATATTTTGATGATATGCTTTGGAGACAGGAACAAACAAAGTCTGTTCTACTTTATGACATACAGAGGTAAACAAAGGGAAAGATCACTGCTCTGAAAGTTGATTATAGTTTGATGGACTTTTTAGGAGCCTCACCCTGAGTGTAGAAGTTATTGGTAGCAATGTACTGTGGAGGAGTTCTGTTTTATTGTCAGGCAAAAAAAAAACTTTTTTCATGCAATCATCGGTAGAATCTGTGTGAAGTAATTTCCTTTAAGCACAAGGGGATAAAACAGAGCTTTTGGGAAACTATGATGGGGTTTGAAATCCAGGGATTGCAGATGTGTGTCAAGGCTGTCTCACCTGGTGCCTTGGCTCTTGCTGCTGGGAGGAAATGATTGAGCTTCAGCAGCTCTTCTGGCAATATCTGCTGCATTTAGGGAAAGTGCTTCCACTTCTAGGTTCAGTTTCTAAATGTTTTAAATTAAAATAAATACATCAGTGTTTCAGTTCATTAGAAGAACCTGGCTTTGATACAGTTGCATTAAGGTCATAACTAACAGTGCCAGAAACCTTTTTCAACCACTTATGCTAGGTAGTGCAGGCATCAAATACTAGTAAATAGAAATTGCAGTGTGTCACATTCATTTTGTACATGCACGTAGCTATGCTAGCTTCAAGGCAGGAGACAAATAAAGCATTAATTTCTTAGGTAGAAAAAAACACCTGAGTGAGTTTTGAAATCACAGTCTCACTGGCCACATGTGTACTGCTTTATCAGATTGCTCCTGGGGACAGACATTGGAAAGCATCCCAAGCTGGAGTTCACATGCACATTTCAGACCCTTACTGTACTTCCCAAATGCCCTAGATGTGTCCACA
Organism: Brachypteracias leptosomus; assembly: GCA_013401335.1. Taxonomy (NCBI): domain Eukaryota; kingdom Metazoa; phylum Chordata; class Aves; order Coraciiformes; family Brachypteraciidae; genus Brachypteracias; species Brachypteracias leptosomus. Next base: position 13,173 of record VYZX01011369.1, read on the forward strand.
CAAAGCAGCACTGAGTGTCCTCAGGATCTCCCATCCTATAGTGCTTTTGGTGCTATCAGCATGACAAATGCTTTCTATGTGGCCTACCATGTAGGTCTACCTAAGTGTCCCTATTTGCCTCTGTTCATGATTGCCAGGAGCAAAAGCAAGGAAAGAGCTTTTCTTTCACCTACCTGGACCTCTGGATTCCCAGCTGGTCTTGCTGTTTCCCTAGAGTTTGCCTAAATTTGAAGCAAGCAAAGCCCTTCTGGCTGAGCACCCCCTGGGGCCAGGACAGGCAGCAACCCGGGTCTTCCCTCTTGCTGTGCTCATCTCAGGCTCAGTCTTTCCCTAGATCTTAGTTGCAGCAGAGGTCCCCAACACCCCAGCACAGACCCCTGAGACACAGGGAAGATGACACCCTTCCTATGAGCACACTGCAACTGGATTTTTACAGCTTCATCATGGAACTGAGTCATGAAAGAGAATGTACGTTGCCAAGTGACAAACACTTTGGATAGGACTCAGCTTGGGACACCGAAATTAGTCATCTGAAGTACGTGTAGATGAGATTTCTAAGCTCCCATTACAGATGGTGAAGAACCAGTCCACAAATCTCAGGGAAGGTGGCCCTTCACAAAACATTTGGAATTAGTTGTGCCCCCAGAGAACAGCATTTGGGCATGAACAGCACCAAATCATCAAGAAAGGGCATCCTGCACCACACTTCCTTCAGAGCAGTGCAGGTGAGAGCCTGGCAAAGGGCAGCGCTTGCTCAGTTGACTCACATGGAGCAAGTAACCACTGCTGCCTCCTTTTCCCATAGGCGGGTGAACAACAAGTCCTTTCCACCCTTGCCCTTGGTGTTTGGCTGGGGGCATCTGACAGGCCTGGCCTCAGCCCCCTGTGCCAGCACAGGGCTGTGAGAAGACACTCACACTGTCTCTGAGAGCTCAGGGTGTTGAAGAGGTGACTCCTCTCATCACTCCAGAGAAGACACAGGCTCTGTCAATGGTCAGCACGGGGCACAAAACCTTCCAGTGGGGCTCTGCCGTGAGATTTACGTATGAGGCAGGAACTTCTGCTTTCCGTATGTTGTGACCATTCAAAGGCCACATGGTCACTGTCAGCCGTGGCCTTTGATGCAGTTGGTGGTCATACCAGTGACCATGCACCATCATTTTCAACGCCTGGGGACAAGACCCTGTGAGTGCAGCACAAGTGCTGATGTGAACATGCCTGTGGTACTTAGCGAATTCTGTCTTCTGATAAGTTACCGCAGATATTCTATGTGTCTGATGTGAAGAAGAGCATGATACCAGATTTATATCCCAGAAAAGTTAACATTGTACTTCTTTGACTTAAAAAACCCTATCAATTAGATATTCCCATATGAAAAATAGCTCAGATTACATAAATAAATAATAATATATTTCACATTCCTTGTAGATTCTATTTATTCATTTGTTAACAAAGCAATTACTGTAGTTGCACTGAATTATCCGGATATAAAATCTATTAGTATAGAGGATAAACTCATTCAGTGAACTGTCAAGCTGTACATGACCTCCCATTACAACCAACATAATTTTATGTTTGTCGTAATTGTTTGGTAACTCCATTGTTTGATCCTCTGACAGAGAATCTGTATTTGTTATTGCTTATGTTCATCCTTATTATCCCAATAGTCATTCAGATTCATGTCTGATATATAGCATACACTGAACCTACCAGATTTCTTTGGGAAAAAATCCACTTTCTTAGCAATACATCAGCTAAACGTATCCTTCCCTATTTCTACTTGCCTATTAACCTCTCAGAAAATAACTGATTGCCTTGTCAGTCCAGATTGTGCTTGGATGCAAGAGAGACAATTAACAATTGAAAAATGTTCAAGTATTAAGTCCTGGACCTGAAGAGCATTGTGCTTTAGTGATACAAGCTACTATTGAAGAGAAATGCACAGAAATGCTTTTGTTTGGGCCTTCACTAACAGGAAGAGTAGAAGTTGTTCAGAAAATGAAACAGATTAGGTAAAATTGAGACTATAAGCAAGAAAGAACTGAAGGTGGCACTGTAGGAACAGACATTCCCCTTTTCAGAAAATAAGGTAAATGCTTGCTTGCTCTTTCTCTTTGAAACCAGAAAAACAACAAAAAAACTGTCAGAGAAGATTGTCAGACATGAATCATATTTTTCCGTAGCTTTTTCTTGCTTTTTGCTAGTGAATATGTATACAACCTCCTTCCCCAGAGTGGGAGGGCTTTGAGGGGAGCATCAGGGTACAAAACAGACACACATCTGTATAACCTGCAGCGTGCAGGCTGCAGTCAGCTGAATGTGGGAAACTGCACCAGTTTGATGCCAGGCTGAGGAACAATCAACTATGGCACTTTTCTTTCCTAGATGAGTCAGGCCTATAGCAGGATATTTGCTTTCCATGGATCTACCCCTAACGCTCACTAGAAGGGCACAAAGAGAAGCTTATCAGAAGCACATCTAAGCCAGCCAGTCTTTACACAAAATGCTGTGGGTTATGACTCACCCCTGCAAATCTTAACTCCAGTCAAGCCTTCAAACTATCTGTGCCTAAACTAATCCTCCATCCTTTTCTTTGCTCTGCTGGAGACGGGCTGTGCTGGTCTGCAGACAGGAAGGCTTTCCAAGACAAACCCCTTCATCCTGTGAGAAATTGTGGCTGTGTTACAGAGAGGTTTATGGTTTCAGAAACCATGGCCTAGAGCTCCAGAAGTGTCCAGCACCCACTCTGGGGACACACAGCAAGGACAAAATCCTGAATGGCTGCACAACCTGTGTAACTGATTCGACCACAGAGTAAATGCTTAATTTTGGAAATATTACAGGTTGGATGCACACATGCTGGAAGAAAATTTGTGGATTATAGCTAGCATCTGCATCTACCATAGTGCTGTTTCTTAGTATTGGAAAGCTTTTTAAGACAGTGATCTGCCTTCCTGCTCAGCCACAAGAACCAGATAGACTCCTGTGTTAGGAAGTGCCAGTGTGACCTACTCCAGAAGTCAGCTCCAGCAGTGAGAGCTAAGAGGTGGGTTTTATATTTCATTTGGATTTGGAGCAGTTAGTGGACATTTTTACTTTATTTTGGGCTTTTTTTGACTCCTCTGAAGGTTCAACCTTTTCAGGTCATAACTTTGCTCCTATTGATCAATAAAATAATGTTGGATTGCTTTTGTTCTTCATAAGAAGGACAGATCATTTGTCACTGCGGGCAGAATGGAGGACTTTGAAAACGAGGAAAGGGACTTTGAAGTGGACTCTGGACCATGAGCAGGGTGCAGAGCAGTGCACCAGTGCACAGTGCATCGAAACCAGACAGACCTTCAAACAATAGCAGCTCCAACCCCAGTTGGCTGATGGACAACCAAAAAGCATAGGAAACCTGTGTGTGAGTACACATGCATATAACACAATGGAAGTTCAAGACAACAATATCATACAAAACAAGAACAGTATAGATTATTCATTATCAAGATACTGCTGAAGAGATGAGAAATTTTAGATGTATATACTGGAAACAAACGAAAAAATATAGCCATTCTGGGGAGAACATATGATTCTCCTGCATGCCCCTTTTGTATTCAGCCCAGGATGTATCACCAGGACCTGGGGACAGTCAGTGACATCTCCACTGAATGTTATAAAGGTTTCACAAATGCACAGGAACTGTGAAAGGCATTTAAGCACTAGTAAAAACAACTAGCTGTTGTCACTTGTTGTAGGAAGTTGCTACATCTTGTAGCTTATTACCCATTGTAACAAATTTGCAGGAGGTCTGCAGTTGCCTCCTATGAGGTTACTACAAGGTTTGTACCAGGGAGCTTGGGCTGTGTTGCATTTTGCCAGTGCTAAATTTCACTTTTAAGGAGAAATGTCAAGGAAAGATTTTGGCAGGGTTAATAAAGCTGTGGGGACAGCCCAGTGTCTCTGAAGTAAGAACCATTCCTACCTTCTTGCTTGTAACCTCTGCTGCTGAGCAGGATGTTGTATTCAGAGCTACCTAGGGTGTCTTTGGGCAAAAGCTTTGTTCCAGGACCCAGAATATGTGAGTGTACCATGCCTCTGAGCTTGGGGTTGAAGCTGGTGTGCATTGTGATGGCAACTCAAGTAGAAAGTGGGGAGTTCTCCACAAAGAGCAACTTGCAATGCACTTGTGAAGACTTTGAAGGTGTATCTAACAGACTGATGCTGCCAATGGATGGGTCTGTTGTAAGGGAGGGATGTTATTCTGGGTGTTTCCTTCATGTCAATATTACTGCTCTCTTTCCATCACTTTGGTAGGAGAACCAGGAGCTTTCTCCTTTCAAGGCCCAAGGTATGATGGTTTGCGCTCCAGGGAGCTCCCCTTGTCCAAGGAAACATCCAGCTAAGGTCTTGCAGCCTGACACAGATTTTAGGGCCCTCAACTTTATCTCTACTTCTGACACTACAGTGCCCTAGATCTGAGCCTGTCTGGTCAAACAGGAAAGACCAGGAAAACAAGCACATGCTGTATTTTTCTGGAGGTGCCAAGGAAGACTGTGCAGGTGGCAATCTGGCATCAGCCTGGGTATTGTCCCCTGGGAGACTTCTCTCTATCAGCAATTCTCAGTTATGGCTGTGATAAGCATATGTGGATACCAAACTCTTCATCAGTGAGCCACTACATGAAAGCATGATTATTGTCCTGGTGCATTTTAACTGCCCCAATCACAGCTTCTGTGAAAGTGTTTTATTTGTATGGGAAATGTGAGGACCACTGTGGGGAGGTACTCATTGTGGTTCATACCCTATCTTGCTTCGGGAGATTTGCATACAGCACAGCATTTGAATTATGAGAAAATAGAAATCCTTTCTAAGTCTCTGTCTTGCTTTCTTTGGCACCCTCCTGTTTAACAAGTCCCATCATCCTCAATAGGAGGCAATTCATGTGTCAGTGGTAGGATAATGGCTGGATGTAAGGTAGCAGATAACAAAATCTGCCTCTTGAAGTTCTACAGAAACCATCCTTTCTATTTCTTTTACTTGACCTGGAAAGAGCAAAGTGCTGTTAAGCCTGCAGGTTTGATTGATTGCAGATATATATCTATACCCAGGAGTCTTGCCTACCAGTAAGTTAGTTTCAAGTAAGGATGGGTTCGATTTGCAAGCTTTGTCCTTGATCTAAAGCAATGTGTAATAGAAAGTTAGACCTCAAGTCACAATCTGCTAACAGTTATAAATAAAGGTAATCCCTATGAAACAGAACAAGTTACTTGTTCAGATGATTTGTTAAAATAAATTAAAATATAATGTGGTGCTAAGGCTGCTCTTTAGATGTTTTTGAACAGCCTCCATTGCTCTTTGTCAGCTGGTGCCTTCACTCAGTAGCAATTGATTTTAAGAATGAGAAAAATACAAATTATTCATTTGGATGTTTCTCTCCCACACATTCTTAAGCGATGTCTGTCTTTAAGAGCTACAATGTGTCTGGGGCTATGACAGCTTTCCTCTTTCAAGGGAGTATTTACCACTAACCTGGGGAGCCTGACAATTTATAGGAGATGTTGAAGTATGACAACTATGAGACAGCACATAATAGTCTTTAAATCGTGTGTGTTTATTCCGACCATAGATTGAGCTGTGGCATATTTTGTTTTTTGATTTTGAGCCACCTAGTGGTAATATAAATGAGTTAAGATTTCTGTGCTTAAGAGTTGTGAAACTTTCTTGGCAACTATGTACAATTTAATGGAACTAAGCTCAGCAAAGTGAATTGAAACCTCAATGTTCTTTTTTGCTAAATAACACTTTTTTGTTAGAAATACAGTAAAAATGTCAATGTTACCTAATAACAAGGAGTTAAATCATTCCCTCAGGTTGATCCTGTCAATGGGCTGCTTCAGGACTCTGCTGAGGCTGTTTCAAACCATTTTTCCCTCTGGAAGCCTTTCTCAGGACTGTCCAGCTCATCAGGTGTTCAAATGGTGCTTGACAGACATGGCAGGAGGGTGCACCTTGTGCCTTCCTCATCTCAGCCCACTTCCCCTTTTCTACTGTCGACACAAGCCTGTGTGAACACTCAGGCAGCCTTCGGCCCTATCCCTTTGGGCAGAGATGGTTTGAGAAGATTCCCCAAAATATTCTTGTGTTGGAGTCACGAGTGTGAATGGAAACCCTTGGCTTTGATTCTGGGCTTTGCCATGTGTCCTCAGTGCTTGCTGCTGGCTTTCATTCTGCAGAGCATTTTTATCCAGTGTATTATAAAATAAAAAACTGATCTTAAAAATAGTATTTTCCAAAATCGAGCATGCTATCCAAATATTACACCATGTAATGGAACTAGAATTAGCAGGGAGCATTATATAACCATATATCCATGACAGAGCTGCATTTTCTAGGCCTGTTGTCTGGATGATAATCAATCACATGTCCTTTTGCACTCAAAGAACCAAAGTTAATTACAGACCTGCTCAGTGGTCTATGAGATATACTCAGCACCTCATATATACTGCAGCTAATTTTAGGGTTTTCTAAATGGGAACTGTAGATCAAACTATCTTTCATTTTGTCCATGTTCTTGTATAATGGTCTCAAGAGCATCCAGATCACTAAATCCTTATTGCTAATCTTGCAGGTTAGAAACCAGTCACCTTCTTTTCTGTGTTGCATTCTGGAAACCTTTCTAATCATTGTCCATTCCCTAATGCCATGTTGCATATATTTTCTTTTATGTTCATATAGCTCTCTGTTCCCTTAATATAACTTCCAGATGCTAAGACTATGTAGCATTCAAAAAATATCTCACTAAATATTACATCCTATATTGTCAGCTGGATTACCAAAATATGCTTTCAAAGCCATCTTGAAAAAATCAAATAGTTTGTCCTCTGTTTTTAACATGTAGTGTAGAAAAGCAGGGGTCTTCTTTAGAGAGGAGAAAAAAAAATTTTGAATATTATGTCTTCAGTGCTTCCTGAAGGTTAAGATGTTCAAAAAAATCCCCTGAGCATTAACAAAGAGAAGATGCCTTGCCTTCAGTTACAGACTTCACTACCCATTTAGCATTTGTAATTTCTGTGTGATACCTCAAGCGTCTGGAATGTCATGTTTCTGTGTCTTTTTTTGCTAAATTGGGTACTGGAAGCACTGGGCCCATTAAGCTGAGAGGTAGTTATAGGTAGAGTATGGAGACAGGTGCTCGTTAATTCTCATTAATTCGGAAAAACATGTAGAAAGGATTATAAGAATTCCCTATAAAGTAGGAGAGGAAGGAAATGTCATCTGGGATGGGGAAACCACAGGAACGGCCCAGATGGGAAGAGAAATTCAGCCAGATGTTTGTTATCATGTTGAGTGCAATGAAGCCAAACACCAGGTTGGGGATGAGCCTGGCAAAGCAGAGGGATTTTCTGTCTTCTGCTGAAGGGCCGGATACAGAGAAGGATGTGTCATTTCCAGTTTACCGCCTGTGTGGTCTGAAATGAAGCCCAGCACGTACTGTGCTGCCTGTCTTCAAGGTTGGAGCAGGACAGCTGGGCTCCAGCTGCCCTCACAGCCACCAGGGAGTGATGGAGGGAGTGCTGGAGATCACTATCAGGACAGGTCTCAGAGTGCCACTCACTCCAGTGTGGTGTGTCCTCCATGGGCACTTCTCTGAACACTGAACATTGGAGAGAGATGAGCTGGGCCCCCACCAAGCAGTGCTGTGCCTGGGGCTGCAGGTCCCCAGCCTATACCTCTGGGTGGGGGTGTTTCTCCTGACCTCCATTGCTCCCAGGATGAGGAAGAGAGGAAGAGATTGGCATGGGAATCAACACCCTGGCTGCTACCCTGAAGTGGTGGTGGAGATCAGCACCTCTTCCAGCCCATATGGAAGTACTGAGTGTGAAATAGCAAACCCCAAATCACTGGTATTTAGATCCAGAGAAGGATTTAGGAGTGTCATTCGGACAAAAGTCCCAAGAATAATCAGTCTATCTGAGCAACTGAGGAGGACAAGCTCCATCGATTTTCTGTGCTTGTAAGACAAGGCAACAGTTCTTTAAAACCTGACTTTATCTCTTGCCAGGGTTTGTCTGCTCCGAGAAGATGGGAATTCTTTAACAAGTCCCAGGGGCAGGCAGTGGGATGGAGACATCACTGCCTGACTGGAAGGGAGGTTTTGGAGTTGCAGTAGTCCCAGGTCTTGCAGCAGAGCAATGGCGGTGGTGGTTCCATCTGGTACAACTTTGGGGTAAATTCTGCATTTTTCTGTCTGGATAACATGGGAGTGTTTGTGTAGACACTCTGATTGCTGCAGAGGGGGAAAATAGATTTGAGAGTTTGCCATCTAGCCCCTTTACACACCATGGACGTACATGCAGGGAGACCCTAAGGAAGGATATTTGCTGGGGATCTCTTGATTTCTCTTTTAGTGTATTTCACGAGGGAAGGACTGGCAGTGGATTTAGGTAAGGTCTGCCCAACAGAAGTGTGTCAAAACCACTGGGGCTTTATAGCCCTACTCCTGCCACCTCCTCTGCTGTCCAGGTGTCCCCTGCTGTTCTGCACTGGAGGCAGCAGTATGGGCTGGTGCACAGATTGGCATGGGTGCTGGGTGAGCTCTAGGGTGACAGTGGGGTGAGGAGATCCATGTGTGTTCCATCCTCAACCCACACTCCTACTGCCACTGGTTCCTGAGAACACTGTCAGGGCTCCTCTCCCTGTCCCTCCACAGCCATGTATCCATGCTTTTGTGTGGCACCTCACTGTGGGGCATGTCTTTGGCTCACATTAGGCAGCTGAGTGGCACCAAAATTAACAGGCAAAGATAGAAAAGAGCAATAGCTGGAGTTTCACAGTGGAAAGTGCCAGACTCTGGGTCTGCCTGCTTGAGAAAACTGTGCTGACAGAAACAGTGCAGCAAAGGATGGCCTGTTTGAGGCAGAGCTATCAAATTGCCATATCCACACAGATCTGGATGTACTTTAGCTGTGTTATCCCACAACCAAGCTTACTCTGTGGCAGAGTTGTTATTACAGTGCCAGCTCAGTGCAGGTGAATAGTTCCTGGACTTATGCTGATAGCTTTGTCGGCTTTGCCATTTCATATGTCCTTCAGCCTCATATGCATTTTCAGGCAACAGAAAGGTCATTCCAAACACGGGGGCTCATGAAATTTGTCATACAAGACGTATACTCAAACCCTTTAAATGCAGCACAACTGCTGGACTGCAGCCACCAAGTAACTTCTATGTGGTCACCAGGAGAGCTGCACTGACTCTCCAAATGGGTCTAGACAAGGAATAAATTTTGCATTCCCATCAAAGACTTAGACTCATAAGTATGTATGTATTTATCAATCCAAAAATCACAGTGACACTTCAGATGACAGTTTATCACTGGGAGCTCATGTTCAATCAGTTATACACAATGTCCCCTGCAGTGCAATTATTTTCCAGAGAATATTAATGCATAATACAAACTACTTTTTTTATTTCCAGATGTATAATTTTGCTTTGGTCAGAATGTGTGTTGCCTAACACCACCTGCTTTATAAATTGATCTACCTCACTTGCTCTACATTACTGACCTGTCTCCAATCCTTACTGCTCACTGATTTCTCTCAGCTGCAGGAGAAACTTCACATTTTCTTGCCAGTCACTGATGATAGTGTACAGCAGCTTCTCAACCAGAGGGAAGGAGCAGTCCCTGTTTATTAACTGCAGCAGCCAAAAGCCCACGTAGCTGTAGAGAGGCTGCCTGGTCTTCTCAGCACTGTTTCATCAGCAACAGACACTGTAACCCTTTTCTTCTCACATACTTCACTTTACCTGCAAAACGTTGATGACAACGCTTCGATCCACAGTTGCATTCCTAGCAAAGTGATTAAGCTTAAAAAAAAAAGGAAGCCCAATTGTTTAAAGAGGGATTGATTCATAAAAGGACTCCATGTATCTGAAGAACAGAGAAAGAAACCAAATACTATGCAACTAGTTAAGAAATAGCTTTCAGACTTTATTTGGTTGGGAAATGTTTTAATGTTGCTAGTTATGGTTAGACAATAGGGGCATGACCTGAACATACTAGGAAAATACCAGCTGCTCTGAAACAAAAAATTACAAACATATGGTGAAACCAGTAACATCGAGGCCTTTAACTTGACAAATTTCACGTAAGTTAATTCCAGTGCTAATATAGTTTCTTCCTGGATCATTTACTTATTTGCACACTATTTTTCTAAGTGAGTTACATCCAGGCTCTTTTACTGAGGTTAATTGTCTCTGGGGATTGTAATTCAATTTAATGCTGCTCAGAGTGGTCTCCAAAAGTACTGCTCCAACTGTGGATTGAACAGCACAGTTGTGTCTCTCTTCAACCAAGCCCTCCCTCTGCTCTTCACTGCCTCACCTTCCAGCCTACAACAAAACCTTACTCATTTTCTGAAGGATCTTTTTCCCACCTTAAACACTTTTTTTGGATTGTTTCCTTCTCAACAATATACCTATTTCCCTTAAATCAGCCTACTGTTTCATTCTCCTAGGAGATACCTCGAGTCAGCTTTGATACTGCCTTTCGACTCTGTCTGATGGGCTGTAAGTGCTCTACCCAGGCCTGCACCAGCACCTACTCTGTTGAAATCTTTAATCACGTCCAAATCACCACGACTTGACGTTACAATTTTTTTTCTGGTTCACCCAAATTCTTGGTGTTTAAGCTCTGAGGTTTCTGGTGTGTTGCAACTAGGCTCCTCTTGGCTCTTGAGTGATGTTACTTCTAGAATTATCAGTGGCTGTCAGTGCATTATTTTGCTTAAATACATAATATTAGGTAATTTTGCACGGTCTTTATATTTTCTACCATAGATTACTGGCTATGTCCATTGTTGCAGACAGGCCCTGCTCCACAGCACTGTGGTATAGACTGTGCAATGTTAGATACCAAGTGTTTATTGTATGTGAAACTAGAAGCTGGATTTATGCTGCTCTGTTAGAGGTGATACTGTTTCCCCCCGGTTTGGAGACTTTATATTGCTCTGCTTTTTGTGTCCTAGGTGAAGTCACTCTTAGACAAGCTGCTCCATCAGCACAGGCAATTTTCTTCTTCTGGGAACAAAACCTGCTTCACAAGCCTCTTTGCCACTGTACCTGCCTTAGAACTGCCCATGATCACCTGCATGAGAAACTGCATAGCTTTGTAAGTTTGATACACAGTTCTCTATGCATCTGCCCAGCGTATGAATGCATATGTCCTCCTCTGTGTAACGACATGTTGACTGTCTTCTGATTTTCAGAAGTCAATAATTGAGATACTGAGTCCATCTATAACTATGATTTTGTTCGTATTGTCTCATTTCAAAATTTCATGGATAATCTATATTCTTTTGCTGACAAACACATTATTAAGTCACAGAAAAATGAGACAGAAATTGTAGGCCTATGGGTAAGAAAGATGGCATAGATCTATATCTGCATGTAATATACATAAACAAAATACTAGTATGAAAGAAAGAGCAGAAGTATCAGAGCAGAAGTTTCTCCATTGCAGTTTTTTTATACTAAGTAGTCCACAACTGAGGCCAGGAGGGAAAATGACACAGAAACATATGAGATGGATGAGAAAGCAAGAAGGAGAGGCAAAGATGTGAGAAGCAGTGGCCCAGATGAGGTCGGGGTGACTCTTCATCTCTTTTAGCCTGCACAACTCTCAAGATGTGCATGTCATAGAGAAGAGAGATGGCAGCCAGCCCCAGGAGCTGGGGTGTGATGCTAACACAGGTCTTTTAGGGGCCGCTGGGGTTTCCGAATGAAAACAAGAAGTTTAGCAAGCGTCTAACATAAACCTCCCTTAATCTCAAGCTATTTTTTCAGCATATGGAGTGCATTAAAAGAGTATAAAATCATTCTCAGTGGAGGCTTACTGTGTATTATACAAAAATTGAATTGTTGTAATAGCAACTGCAGCTGACTACCACCTCTAAAGATGCGGCATAAATCTGAGTTTTAGTGTTAGTAAACACTTAGCGGGTAATGCTGCACAAACAGTGCTATGGAGCAGAGTCTCTCTGCTAAAACAAACTCATTGCCAGTAATCTACACTAGAAAATAGTGAGGCCACACAAAATTACCAAAAATATATATTAAACAAAGCAGACCATTATTAGCCATATAAATCTAAGTTGTTGTGAGATGTTGTCTCAGTTATAGCAGTGTCATAAGATGAACCTGATAGCCTATGCAGCTATTTGGCTTGATATAAAAGTACACATTGCTTTGACATATCTAGGAATGGTGGATTGTTACAGTAATTACCTTAATCTGGCAATTGCTGCAAATAATTTTCCACTTCAAGGATTTGAAGATGCTCTGAGTAGTTACTCTACTTTGTTCTTACTATAGCATTTTTCTAGTTGTACAAAACAATGACTTAGAATTTAAATGTGCCTAATGAATCTGCTATATAAATGTATTTAATTTTATACAAATTATTAACTGTGGCTACAAAGAGGAGAAACAGAAAAAATAAGGACCCAACATACAATTGTGGTCATGTCTTACGTAATACCCAAGCATATATTTTTCTGATTTTCCAGATTTTATGTCATTTTCCCACATTAAAAGTTGTACAAGATACTTTTATTCTTCCTGTATTTTTAACTTGTGATTTCTGCTGGAAATATACTTAAAATCAAACATTCAGGCTTCACTAAATTGACAAGCAAAGATAAATAGAGGAAAAAAGTTTTCTTAAACAGCTGATGAATGAAAAGAGAAAATATCACTGAATGGTAAAAGAAAACGTTGACACGCATAATCAATTTTTTTTAATCTAGCAACAACTAAAACTTTAATGAATAGAATAGTGAGGTAAAATAAATAAATAATGTCTCAGGGAGAAAATGCTTTAGTATCAGGAAGAACCTTCCCGTTTCATATCTGCAATATTAGAAACACTCTGCTGTGTATCTATGTGGTGACTATGAAAACAGTGACTTTGCTGTCATTTATAATCCATAAACTGTAAAATGAAATCTTTTTCATTTCCAAGGTGAGAAGTAATATTCAGTATTTCAGTATTTTAATGACTGACGTTGTTGAAAAATAGTAGAGGAACATTATGAGGGATGAGCTTATGAGAAGGTGCCTGAATAAATGAACAAATTCAGAGTTCTCACAAACGAATGAGGATCTTCCATGTGTGGACCTGGGTTATGGGTAGGAGGAACATATGATGATAAAAGTGAACATCATAATTCTTTACAATTATTACAATTATTTGAACCAATATTAGAAATAATAGAAGACATTATAATAAATAATTCATTTACTACTTTTAGGACACCACCATTCTGGAGCTATACGATACAGGCTATGCGTCCTGGCTTTGGCTGAAATAAACTTGATTTTCTTCCTAGTAGCTGCTATAGTGCTGTGGTTTGGCTTTAGGATGAGAATAATATTGATAACACTCTGATGTTTTAGTTGTTGCTAAGCAATGTTTATATTAAGTCAAGGACTTTTCAGCTTCTTATACTACCTTGGCAGCAAGGAGGCTGAGGGTGCACAAGAAGCTGTGAGGGGACACAGCAAGGACAGCAAACCCAAACAAGCCAAAGGGATATTCCACACCATATGATGTCATTCCCAGTATATAAACTGGAAGGAGTTGGCCAGGGGACACTGCAGCTCCGGGGTTGTCTGGGCATTGGTCAGTGGGTAATGAGCAACTGTATTGTACATCACTTGTTTTGTATTTTCTATTACTGTTGTTGTTATTTCCCCCTTTCTTTTCTGTCCTATTAAACTGTCTTTATCTTAACCCATGGGTTTTAATTTTTTTCCTGATTCTGTCCCCCATCCCACTGAGGGAGGGGAANGCAGCAAGGAGGCTGAGGGTGCACAAGAAGCTGTGAGGGGACACAGCAAGGACAGCAAACCCAAACAAGCCAAAGGGATATTCCACACCATATGATGTCATTCCCAGTATATAAACTGGAAGGAGTTGGCCAGGGGACACTGCAGCTCCGGGGCTGTCTGGGCATTGGTCAGTGGGTAATGAGCAACTGTATTGTACATCACTTGTTTTGTATTTTCTATTACTGTTGTTGTTATTTCCCCCTTTCTTTTCTGTCCTATTAAACTGTCTTTATCTTAACCCATGGGTTTTAATTTTTTTCCTGATTCTGTCCCCCATCCCACTGAGGGAGGGGAAGTGACTGAGCAGCTGCGTGATGCTTAATTGCAGCTGGGGTTAAACCACAACACTGTAGTAACTCCCAAAATGTGTCTAGGAATGGTCTGAGAGAGCAAGAGGTGGCACAGGCAGCCTTGAGCTGGAGACAACCAACAGCTCCAGTGCCTGGGAATGCTCCCTTAACTGTTTAAACTACTAGTATTGACATAACGAGAGAGGCAGTCCTAAAACAATAGCTGAGTATGTGTGTATATCAGAATTGTAACAAAGTCTTGAAGTCTAGCATTTATCATCTTTCTAAGTATGTATGTTTAAATCCTGCAGTCATTCCCCTGAACCACAGTCACCAAGAACGTGGTCCTACAGAGTGAGTGAATCTCTTGAGAGCAATTACACAAGCAGGTGTTTCCAGTGAGCAAATAAGCAAGCGTCAGCAGGATTAATACCCAAGCACCTCTGCTCACCATGCCAACATGCTGGCATTGATTAAGGTCCACTCTTAATCATGCTAGTACCTATTGTCCCCAGAGACAAGACTCCAAAAGTGAACCAGTGAAACATAGACAGCTCAGAGCTGCTGCACGTCTCTCCTGCTGAAGCTGACGGGGGTCCCAGCACTGCCTGCAGCCTGCCTGCCCAGCCCTGCCCTGTCCTGCCCTGTCCTGCCCGCCCCTCCGCTTACTCCGCCGCTGCTGGTACTGCCACTGCCACCTGCCCACACTCCCGGGGCCTCATGAAGCAGCAAGCTCCATCTCCCATCACCCTGGCTCTGCCTCTTCATCTGTCTCCTGCTCTCCCGAGCTCCCGCTTACCCTTCCTTCCCCAGTTAGTCATATCCTTCCTCCACAGTGCTTTTTGCCACAGACTGGTTTTACCTCTGGCTCAGCTCCAGTCCATCTGGGCAGCCAATATCCTTTTCTCCTCCAGCATTGAGTCTCAGCCTTCCCAGAATCTTTGTTCCTCTCTTTTCTCTGGCCTTTGAGTCATCTTTACTCCGGCATCAAGAAGCAGCAAAGCCCAGAACACCCAAAAAGCACAAATCTGCCTTGGCTGAGCTTCCCAGAGGCTGTGAGTCATGCCACGGGGGCAGTGCCCTCCCAGTCACTGGAGCAGCTTGAGCAAGACCAGAGAAAAGGAAATTCTTGGAAACTGTGCTGAGAAAATAGAAGTCTCCACCTAACAAGAACAAAGTGTATTTTTTTATCCTGAATTTTAAAATTGGCAGAATCTGGGAAGATTTATCACAGGGCAGAAAAAGTGCAACTCAGAAGCAGGAATCA
>VYZX01011369.1:29023-39440 GCA_013401335.1 Brachypteracias leptosomus
CTGATGTTTTAGTTGTTGCTAAGCAATGTTTATATTAAGTCAAGGACTTTTCAGCTTCTTATACTACCTTGGCAGCAAGGAGGCTGAGGGTGCACAAGAAGCTGTGAGGGGACACAGCAAGGACAGCAAACCCAAACAAGCCAAAGGGATATTCCACACCATATGATGTCATTCCCAGTATATAAACTGGAAGGAGTTGGCCAGGGGACACTGCAGCTCCGGGGTTGTCTGGGCATTGGTCAGTGGGTAATGAGCAACTGTATTGTACATCACTTGTTTTGTATTTTCTATTACTGTTGTTGTTATTTCCCCCTTTCTTTTCTGTCCTATTAAACTGTCTTTATCTTAACCCATGGGTTTTAATTTTTTTCCTGATTCTGTCCCCCATCCCACTGAGGGAGGGGAAGTGACTGAGCAGCTGCGTGATGCTTAATTGCAGCTGGGGTTAAACCACAACACTGTAGTAACTCCCAAAATGTGTCTAGGAATGGTCTGAGAGAGCAAGAGGTGGCACAGGCAGCCTTGAGCTGGAGACAACCAACAGCTCCAGTGCCTGGGAATGCTCCCTTAACTGTTTAAACTACTAGTATTGACATAACGAGAGAGGCAGTCCTAAAACAATAGCTGAGTATGTGTGTATATCAGAATTGTAACAAAGTCTTGAAGTCTAGCATTTATCATCTTTCTAAGTATGTATGTTTAAATCCTGCAGTCATTCCCCTGAACCACAGTCACCAAGAACGTGGTCCTACAGAGTGAGTGAATCTCTTGAGAGCAATTACACAAGCAGGTGTTTCCAGTGAGCAAATAAGCAAGCGTCAGCAGGATTAATACCCAAGCACCTCTGCTCACCATGCCAACATGCTGGCATTGATTAAGGTCCACTCTTAATCATGCTAGTACCTATTGTCCCCAGAGACAAGACTCCAAAAGTGAACCAGTGAAACATAGACAGCTCAGAGCTGCTGCACGTCTCTCCTGCTGAAGCTGACGGGGGTCCCAGCACTGCCTGCAGCCTGCCTGCCCAGCCCTGCCCTGTCCTGCCCTGTCCTGCCCGCCCCTCCGCTTACTCCGCCGCTGCTGGTACTGCCACTGCCACCTGCCCACACTCCCGGGGCCTCATGAAGCAGCAAGCTCCATCTCCCATCACCCTGGCTCTGCCTCTTCATCTGTCTCCTGCTCTCCCGAGCTCCCGCTTACCCTTCCTTCCCCAGTTAGTCATATCCTTCCTCCACAGTGCTTTTTGCCACAGACTGGTTTTACCTCTGGCTCAGCTCCAGTCCATCTGGGCAGCCAATATCCTTTTCTCCTCCAGCATTGAGTCTCAGCCTTCCCAGAATCTTTGTTCCTCTCTTTTCTCTGGCCTTTGAGTCATCTTTACTCCGGCATCAAGAAGCAGCAAAGCCCAGAACACCCAAAAAGCACAAATCTGCCTTGGCTGAGCTTCCCAGAGGCTGTGAGTCATGCCACGGGGGCAGTGCCCTCCCAGTCACTGGAGCAGCTTGAGCAAGACCAGAGAAAAGGAAATTCTTGGAAACTGTGCTGAGAAAATAGAAGTCTCCACCTAACAAGAACAAAGTGTATTTTTTTATCCTGAATTTTAAAATTGGCAGAATCTGGGAAGATTTATCACAGGGCAGAAAAAGTGCAACTCAGAAGCAGGAATCAGCCATTGTGTCAAAACACAGTAGTGTTAGATTTGTTTCTTCTGCCATCAGAATTTTTAACACTGGTAAAACAACAGTTTCCTCCAAGCCTTGCTCCCTGAAACAATAGAAACATTTAGGCAGCAACACTCAAACCAGACAGCCCCAGTAACAAATACAGCCTGAAGGAAAAATCCAGCAGAGAAATGTCTTCTAAGTGTCCAGACACACTTCTAGAAGAAACTGAAAAATAGGATATATTGGATTGCCAACCCCACCTTCCATATAAAACCATTCTCATAATGCACTAACATGGATTACCAGAGCCAATCCAATCTGGTATCAAGTGGGTTAGCTGGTTCAATACCGCATTTGAAATCACAGAATGTTAGGGGTTGGAAGGGACCTCTGGAGATCGAGTCCAACACCTCTGCCAGACTAGGACCATAGAATCTAGGGCAGGTCACACAGGAACACATCCAAACAGGTCTTGAAAGTCTCCAGCAGAGACTCTACAACCTCTCTGGGGAGACTGTTTCAGTGCTCTGTAACCCTTACAGCAAAGAAATTCTTCCTCATGTTGAGGTGGAACTTCCTGTGCTCCAGCTTGCATCCATTGCCCCTTGTCCTATCACAGGGCACAAGTGAAAAGAGGTTGTCCCTTTCTTCTTGACACCCAGCCCTCATATATTTATACACATTAATTAGATCCCCCTCAGTCTTCTCTCCAGACTAAAAAGTCCCAGGTCTCTCAGCCTTTCCTCATAAGGCAGGTGTTCCAGTCCCTTACTCATCCTTGTAGCACTCCATTGAACTTTCTCAAGTAGATCTCTGTCCCTCTTGAACTGGGGAGCCCAGAACTGGCCCAGAAATGTTTAGACAAATATTTGATACTCACATAATAAAGTTCTGTTGGATTTTTTTAGCTGATTCTCACATACCAATGCTGTAACATAGCCTAAAGCAATTGAAATGATTGACTAGCAAAATGTGCTAACAACTTTGATTAGCTTCATTTATTTGCATATAATTATTTGCTAATTTCTCTGCAGTAATTAGGACTGTAGCACATTGCTGACATGACTTTTTTTAAACAAGAATGCTTTTAGTAGTACTCAAACCTGTTTTGTGATTTCCAACCAATGTTTTCCTTAAAGACAAATCACCTTCAGAAAAGGTATTTCTGAAACTTCTAGATTTGAAGCAATCATTAGAGAGAGGTTTTGCTATGAATGTAGATGTTCAAAATCCAGAAGATGTTTCTCTTGAGGCTACAGCTCAGTCAAGATCACTGTTGCCAGTCAGGCAGGAGCTGTTGCCCAGGAAATATGGAAATGGCCCAAAGTTCTGCACCCAAAGCCCTACATAAGTTGGAAGAAAATACTGGTAGGAAGTTGTGGTGGGTTTACCTTGGCTGGGTGCCCGGTGCCCACCCCTAGTCCCTCTATCACTCTGCCCCCTCCCCCCCCCAAACCTCCATCAGCAAGGCAAGCGGGGAGAGAGTAAGATGGAAAAGAAGAACCTGTGGGTTATGATAAAAAGCAGTTTTAATAAACAGCAGAGAAAACAAGGATGGAGGTCACCAAAATAAGAAATGCCTTTATAATTAAGGGCTCAATACATTTCATAAATTCACCTTCTTCTATGTCTGCTGCCAAACAGCTATGGATCTGTGATATCTTGTAAAAATAAATTAAGAAACCTGAAGGGCTCTGCTTATAATCTAAATGTGGAACTGAAGATGCAGAATGAGGATGAAACTACTAATTACTCTCCCCAAGCTCATCGTTGCAACATAATCAAATCTGTCTACTGGGGCGATCTGCACTTAATCAATTGAAGTATGATATAACCTTGCACTTCATGATAACATGAAGCTAGAACTGAAAAAAAGCCCCGTCATTGTTATGAGTGTATTTTCAAGGCACAGAATTAGCAGAATTTGCTCTCCAAAATGAGCCCCTCAACATTTTATTACATATAGTATGCTGCAAAGGTTTATTAAGGTCTGTGCATAGCTAACAGCTGAGCCTACCGACACCAGCAAGTCCTTCCTCTGTTACCCTGAGAAAGGTTTGCTGTTGGGATACCTTGTTCCAGCACTGTTCTCTGCTGGTGAAATGTTAAGCTTGTTTTAAGGCTAATGGTGAGTTAAGTAGGGAAGCAAAGCATTTTGTGTTTTCCACATTGTCATATCTTAAAGCCTGAAGAAAAGGCTAATCCTGGAAAATACTTTTGTACTGAGAAAATACTTTTGTAACTGAGACTATTCTGATAGCTGAAAACCTATGTGTAATATCAGCAGGTATTTAAATGCTGTGTTTGAACAGATTTTGTTGAATACGTATTTAAATCTCAGGGGAGCTTTTCTGCCTGTCACATCAGTAGCTGGTGTTCTGAGAGGCAGGTTTTTCCTCAAAGATTCACTTGTCTATTAATTATAGGGAAGTGAAATAGCACCTATCCGGGGTTTTTTATGACTTCTGCTTCCAAATGAAACAGGGTAACACAAGGACATGAAAAATTTCTGAATCTGTAACACTTTGTTTAGGAAGTTGAGTGAAGATTCTGTGTCAGCTCTTGTTTATTCAGATGTGCTTATGCTGCCCTTGCAATGGCTATTCCTACTTCACGCCCATTTCCATGTTCCTTTCCAATCAGCATTTGAAAGAATTGAAATATCGGCAGAAACCACTTTGCTTTTTTTCTGCCACTCTACTTTTAAAATGGTTTAGCTCCCAAACTTTGATTTGAACATATTAAAACAAGAAAAATATTTTTCATAACATTTCTCTATTTTGAAATTCCTAAAACAAAGTTTAACAAAACTCATTCTCTCCCTAAAGAGGTTGATAAAGTAGGTGTTTGTTTTGTTCAAAGACTGAAAGCGAGATCAAACTGGGGCTGTGGGAGGTGCATGGGAGGTCTCCTGTCCTGATGCTCACAATCTCCCATCACTCTGGACAGCTGCACTGTCACCAACTTGCTTCCCTCTACTGGGTGCCTAATCTTTCTCTATTTTGGCTGTGTAGGCCATCTGCTGTGGACATGCCTGTTGTCTCAAACTCTGGAGAATAACTTACTTGCATGTTATTTGCATTTCATCACTCTTAGGAATCATTTAATACATATTAGTGTTGATTTGTAATATCATCTTTGGTTATACACCCTGGGTTCTGGAGAGAGGAGAAAGGAGTTAATCTAGCAGTGTCACAGTGGAGAGATGAGGGCTCTGGCAGTAGGAGCAGCTCGGATCAAAACAGCTGTGCTGTATGGAAGGCAAAGTGTGCTGGATGAGCTCTCATCCACTGCTCAGGTGCACAATCACTGTGCAAAGCCAGGGCACATTCTCTTGCTTTGCCATATCCTGCTCCACATGAGTGCATGTTACTGCATAAAATGCAAGAGGGAGTATTTGGCCTAATGACTGAGAAAACAATTTGTCAAGTGGTAAAGACAAAACCACGCACTGAAAAACCTTCACATTTTCTGTGTCTGTTTTGTGAAGTCTGTCTCATAAAGAAGGGAAGGCAAACTTTATGCTGCTGTAGGAATGAGCAAGACACATGTTTCTGCTCAGTCCAACACAGCTTGTGCTCTCAGAAAAATATTCTACCAGTAAGCAAAATGTGAACACAAAAATGTGATAAATTTTCTTGCACCTATTTTGTTCTATCACTTTCTGTCAATCTCCAGTCAAGTGAAACAACCTGTGTAATTTAAAAAAAAAATTACAATTCTATGTCTACTTCCTTCCATTGAACAGGAGGATATTAGAGGTCAGTTGTCTCCTTGACTTTTTGTCAGCAACAGAGGAACATCAGAATTATGAAAATGTCCAAACTCAATCAAGTGTTCTTTATCATTCTGGGGAGTCACTTCAATTAAAGAAAGCTCTTATTTTGTCTGCCTCACTAGAGAAATGCAAACTAAAATTGCAATGTAAATGTGACTATATTTTATAATGATTTAATGTGTCAGTCTTCCTATTTGCAAATGGCCTGGCAAAGGGGCACAGTTTAACATCAATTCATAGGCTAAAATGCAAGTTCACAAACATGTCAAAACAATTTGCGGGATATTTTTCAGTTATCTGGCAAAGGACACATGGAGATTTCTTATATTATTTCATATTTTTGTAAGACTTTATGTGTTGCCAGTTCTGAACCACTAGTTGTTCTAACTCTTAAATTTCTTATTGGGAAGTTTGCTAAAATGCTAGCAAGAAGCTCTAGCAAAGTTTCCCTTCATTTACAAACTACCCCAGTGTCTTTTCCCACTGAAGGGATAAATGGGCTGAGCATTTTCAGCTGCATCTCATATAAAACTAACCAAAATCAAGCCCTTAAGGCTCTGATCTTCAGAGTGCTTAACATAGATAACTGTAGCTGAAGGTAATTGGAGCTGCTGGGGCACTGTGTCCCTGGAAACAAAGCTGTCTTTGTGATGAGGATGGTCCTTGGATTGTCAAACCTGCCCAGAGCAGTGAGGTAGGATGACTTGGCACATACTGCTTAGAGCAGGTCTATGCTTTAAATTCTGTCTGGAATCTTGCTGATCCCAATTTAATGGGCTGTACACCTCCCCTATGCAGTTAAGGTTAAGAAGGTGTTCTAGATATCCAGTAAATAGATACAGAGGTTCTGCCCACCCTAAGGAGTTTTCCAGTGGAGAGGTGAGGTGGTTGGGAGGTGCCCTCTGGGTAGCAGTCTGGTTGCTGGTTCCCTCCTTGCTTGGGGATGGGTGTGTGTGCACATATGAGCATGTGCCACACTCCTGTGTACACAGGGGTCCTGATCTTGTGACACGGGACACCTGCCAGCTAGTCCTTGCTTGTTCACTCATATGGGAAGCAACACCTGCTCCATCACACACCACATAGGAAGCAACAGAAGCAAGGCCAAGCCAGTGACTTTTTTTTTTTCTTTCTTTCTTTTTTTTTAAACCCCTCTAGGTTACCTTGTCTTTATGAATCCCCAGAACAATGTGCATGGAGGTTTTTTGCCAAGTTCCAGTGTAGCCTGGTCTATTTAAGAGAAAGATCTTGAAACTCTATTTTTCAAAGAGC
The DNA here is from genome assembly GCA_013401335.1 of Brachypteracias leptosomus. Lineage (NCBI taxonomy): Eukaryota > Metazoa > Chordata > Aves > Coraciiformes > Brachypteraciidae > Brachypteracias > Brachypteracias leptosomus. The sequence goes on from VYZX01011369.1 coordinate 35,738, forward strand.
TGAGAACTTTTTTCTGCCTGTTACTAAGAGATAACTACGAAATCTCAGGCTTGTCCTCAGGCTCACTGTACCTCTGCCATTGGCGTGCCCATTCACAAACACCTTGCTTGCCTCCCCCAGCTGGGGCTCTAGAAAAGGACCAGGACTCGCTGGCATAAATGCCACCAAGTAGTGCCACACAGCATTACTAAAGCCAGTGGAAGCAAAGCAAGGTTCAAACTCTGAGCTCTCTAACTGGTAGCCTGTAGTTACTGCGAGGTGGCAAACTTAAACTACCATCTCAGTTTTTGATGTAGTTAAAACTGAGGAGTATTGTGACTGAGATGAACTTCATTTGCACCTAAATCAGTATGCTAGGGTCCATGCAATTGGCCATCTTCAGCTGCCACGAAGGCCTGAAGACATGCTATGGTTAGACCTCCTGTTGAAGCATTGTTTTTGTGTCAATTTGTTAGCTTATTTCTCTCACAGGTTATCTTGCAGCTTTCAAGTGTGAAACCTTAAAGTGCCACTGAAAAAATATCATCATTTTCATAGTCCAGTGCTCTGTGTTCATTGTCTGTCTGTGTGTCCTATACCAAATAGGTTTACTTTATTAGAATAAAAAATAAAGGTATTTTATTAGCTGTCAATCTTAGAAGCTAGAGTCTATTGATTAAGCACGTGGGAAAGTATAAACCTGGGCAGCCAAAATATTAATTCAATCCATTATTTTCTCTCTGATATCAACCAACTGTTGACACACTGGGATAAGTACAAAGCCAGGGAAGCCATAAACTCCTTCCCCAGCATAATGTTTCAGCTTCTGGTGACCCATTGTTCCTGGGTATGGACAGACATTTTGTCTTCATATTTTAATAGAGCTGGATGGATTTTCTTCTTATTCTGATTTGACTAATCACTTTCTGAAGCCAGGGAAACTCTGGTGAAAGCCTATGGAAAAACTTTTCATGCTAGCTGTGTGTTTTATTTCTTCTGTTTGTTTTGAATTTACCATCTTCCAGCTTCCTTTGATACTTTCTGATTCTTGTATTAGAAAACAATGAACAGGTCCTTATTTATGTTCCCTATACACTTGTTTCATAGGCTTTCTTATAGCTTTGTTTAGTCACCTCTTTTCAGACTGAAAAAGCCTAATCTATTTAATAACTTCTTATGCAGAAGACATTTGATACATTTGTCATCCTGATACTCCATCTCTGAACCCTTTTTTCAGACCTGCTATACAAGGAGATGGGTGGACCAGAACTGCTCACAGTATTCAAGGTGTGGGTGCCCCACATCTATGCAGTGTGAGAGGATGTTCTCTCCCTTCTTCTCCTTTCCTATTAATTCCTAACATTCTATTTGCTTTTTGTTTTTATTACTTCTGAGCATGAAGCTGACAGTTTCATAGACTACCTATTATATTCCAGAATCTTATTCCTGAATGATAATGCTAATTCAAAAACTGTTCACTGTGTATGTAAAGGTAGGATTGTTTTTCTCATGCATGCTCCCTTACATTTATCTTCTTTGAATTTCATCTGCNCTTATTCCTGAATGATAATGCTAATTCAAAAACTGTTCACTGTGTATGTAAAGGTAGGATTGTTTTTCTCATGCATGCTCCCTTACATTTATCTTCTTTGAATTTCATCTGCCACTTAATCATCCAGTCAGTCTGCTTCCTGCAGCTCTCTTTTTTTTTTTTTTTTTTAAATGATTACACTGAATAAATTCTTATCAACAGAAAACATTGCCATCTTACTATTCACCTTCTTTTCCAGGTAATTTAGAAGTGTTTTGAACATCGTAGTCCTATCACATACCCCAGTAAGACTCTATCAGTACCTTCCCAGCACTGAGAAAATTGGCTGTTTATTCCTACCCCTCATTTCCTAAACCTTAACTCTTTATTTATCCCTGAAAGAAGTTCCTTTCTTGTCCTGTAGAAGCACAGGTCTTTGAAGAGTTTGTGGTGAAGAATGTTGTCAAATGCTTTTCAGGAATTCCAGGAGATTAAATCCCAATTATTATGTGTAGGATGGGGTGGGAATTTCTTGTTCACTGTCTATTCTTGTACATGAACTAGAGGACATCGAAGGACACTACTAGAAGTCATACATAGAACAATAAAGCAAGGTAATTCTTCACACAATGTGTAGTTAAGTTTCAAAATTCCTTGCCACACATAATGTGGATAATATTTGTGAATTCAAAGGATGGACTGGGCTAGTTCACAGATGACAAATCCACTAAGATTACTAAATGCATAGAAATGAAGGCTGACTGTGGAGTTCGTGAAAGGGAAAATGACTGGAAGCCCTAAGAATACTCATCAAGAACATGGTGTACATTGTCCTGGTCATGTTCTCTTTCCCAGGCATTCACTTTTTGAGACAGGATTCTTATCAAACCCAGCACAGCCATTCTTTTGCTTTTTTGAGCCCGTGTTCTTAACTGGATGTACTCTTGGATGCCTTCAAAGAACTCTGGTTTGCAAGGCATGACTCCCATTTTTGAAAGCTGCTTCTCCAGGGTACTACAATTTCCCAACATCTGTTGATTTAGTTCCTATGAATTCTCTTGATACAATTGTCAAACAACTGTAGGTGCTGTAGGTGCTACAGGTCCTAGATTGTAGCTCTCCAGATACACCTTGCAACTGTCAAAAATTTGTCATCACGTTTGCCATCCTCCATTCCTGCAGTGCAATGGCAGCTCTAAATGCCTTGCAGCTTCCGTTAGTAGGTCAGCTTTTAAATCATCTAGGCCTGACAATTTGTTACCTTAATTTTGACAATTTCTTCTATAGATTCTTCTAATGAACTCACTCTGAAATAGTTCCTCTGACGTATCCCTTCTGATGTTTGAAGAAGGGTTCCAGCCCTGGAATTTCCCTGAACTCCTTCAAGGCTGCAAAAAATAATTTAGTTTTCCTCCTTTGCTTTATCTTCTCTGAGAGCTCCTTTTGCACTTTGATCAATTAATGGGCCTAGAAACTCTATAGCTTCCTGTTCCTGGTGTGTTTGAAGAAATGATTAATTATGAAGTTTTTACACCTTCTGAAAACTGTTCTTCAAACTCTTTTTTTCTAGCCTAAAACCAGGAACAAGGGAACTTTGCTGAGGGCGTTCGTTTTGATCTTTTTTTTTGTGTTTGTACTTCAATAAAGAAAGGAAAATTCTTATTGATTTTCATAATCATGCACATATACAGAATTGAAGTGAATATACTTTTACGTTAAATTTGTTACTCTTTGGGCCCTACATACATATTTATTACAGCAGTAGCATACCATAACCTGCTGTTTTCTTTAACGACATTTTTCTCTAGTACATTAGTATATGCTAAATAACTAGATACCTTTTTCCCTGTGATTGTGCCAACTTGCTTCTGGATAGAAAATGGATTTCAGTTTAAAATGCACAAAAGTAGTATTTTAATGTTCTCTTTCTTTAGCTAAATAAAATTATTTGGATGCCTTTCCATTCATCTGTTTATGCCTGGATGATTTGAGGCTCACTTTACGCTTATGCCAGTTTGTTGCTCCGTTGTTGTTCCACAGATCCATTTTCACCTCTGTTTTGGCTTCTGGCTGGTATTTGCTGTTGAATCTTATGTACTTATGGTTTAGTCCCTTGTCAGTATGACTATTTCCAGTCATTAGTATCTCCTTTGTTTGTAACTTTGCTACTCAGCTTGTAGTGGGTCTGTCTGA
>VYZX01011382.1:7543-40252 GCA_013401335.1 Brachypteracias leptosomus
TCAGCCAATTCCCTCAGGACTCTGGGATGCATCTCATCAGGTCCCATAGACTTGTGTATGTTCAGGTTCCTCAGGTTGTCTCCTGGTTTGGCTAGGATAGGGTTAATTTTCATCAGGAGTTGGGCTATTCAATACCATGCTGATGGTCATGTCCAGAATGATCTGTATCCTTGATATGCTTTATATCTCATTTTGTACATTGTTATCACTGTTATTGTTACTGTTGTTCTGACTGTTACTTTTGCATTGCTGTATTAAATTCTCCTTATCTCAACTTGCAGGGGTTGTATTTTCCTACCTCTCCAGTTCCCATCTGAGTGTTGGGGGTCAACAGCCACATGGTGCTCAGGTCGCTTGTCTGTATTTACACTGGGAGGGACTTTGTCCCCGTGGTCCCCATCTTGTGGTGCTTCAACTCAGGAGGTGCGAGGAGAGAGGTTGCCAAGAGAAGACTGAGGCAAAAAGGTTGAGAACATCAGCCTTCTCCTCATCTTTTGTTACTGGTTTACCATTCTTGCTTACCAGTGTGTGGGGCGGTATGCTTTCTTTAACTTTCCTTTTCTGGTTGACATACCTGTAGAAGCCCTTCTTGTTATTCTTCACACCCCTTACCAAGTTCAGCTCCAGCCATGCCCAGGCCTTCCTGCCCTCCCCAGGCCTTCCTGCCCTCATCCTTAAACAACCAGGCAGTGTCCCTACACTCTCCCCAGGACACCTGTCCATGCTTCCACCACTTGTGCAGTTCCTTCTTGCCTTTTAGCTTGACCATCAGGTCTCGACTCAGCTATGCTGGTGTCTTCCCTTCCTTGCTTGATTTCTTACACCTGGGGATTGAGTGCTCTTGTGCTGTAAGGAATGCGTCCTTAAAGATCTACCGGCTCTGTTCTGCTCCGTTATCCCTGAAGACTGTTTCCCTGGGAGTGCTATTGACTAACTCCTTGAAGAGCTGCTTTCCTAAAAATACACGTACATTAACTAGGAAAGAAATACTAAGCTACTTGCCAGTGTCTTAAATGCCATCCATCACTCTAGGGCTGAGCTCCAGAGGCAAGCATCCCTGTTAATTTGGGATCCAGCGACTAGTATCTCTCTGGTTAGGCTATTTTTTTGCCCAAGAGTTATCAAGATTCACTCTTACAAATGACCATAGAGCAATACTTGGGACTCCCCAGCTAATATGAAGGGGCTGTGCTAGGAACCAGTCAGAGTGAGCTGACCAGAAACACCATAGAGAACAGAAGCAGCACTTGGCATTAGCCTTGCTCCATTTCCTCTGTACACAAGTGAATAGATGCTCCTCAGTTCTTCTGCATTTCTACCTCCTTTTCAAAATATGACAGAGGAGAACAGATGACACTTGCTATACCATAGCCCTCAACCTCCTTCTCATGGCCCAGTGAAAAAGTGTAGAATTTCAGCCGCTCACCTTCATCCTTCTGTCTCACTCTTTCCCTCCTCTATGCTAAGGGAGAGGTGGAGAAGCAGGGGAGTCTTTATTGATGTTTCCAGGTAATGCTTTCCCTTAAGTCAGTAGGGAAAAGCATAGAGAAAAAAAAGAACCTGCCCCTTGAGCAAATGCTTGAGCCTGTGGCTGCAGGTGAAGTTCTGCAGTGGCTTCTAATCCACACCCTCAACAAGCTCCTAACAGTCTCTCAAGGCTGACAACACAAGATCTACCAGCTATCCAGGATTCTTGATCAGAATCCAGCTTTTACATTTGAGGCTGTTATATCAAAAACAAATACAACCATCCTATTCCCAATTACTGACTCCTCCCACTCTGTCTTGAAAAGGTGTCTGCCAGAGATGCACTCCATGGCAGTTCCAAGCCATACAGACTGTCAGCCTCCTGCGGTGCCTGGAAGGTCAATGGCAGTCTTGTTCCTGCATTAGGATCAGGCAAGACGTGTGGCCACAAAGGCACTTGTGCTTCTATGCATTTGCACAAATGAGTCCAAGAACCTACTGCACAAAATAACAGCTATTTGGAATATCACAGTTAGGGACTTAAGCAGTTATCCACCCAGACCTGCTTATTGTGCCCAAATCAGCTATTCAAATGTAGTTCTAAATTATTTAGCAAGGTATGAGAACTTGAGTCTTCTGTCTGCAATGTACTGCTTAGCTTAAGTGAGTGCTCCTGTGGTTTAAACCCAACATGACTGCATAGCAATAAGTGAAGTCTTCTGTGTTGTGGGAAAATTGGCACAAATACAAACATCTACAGCATCTTCATGGAAAACTTAAAAACTGAGAAGTTTATTGGACTGAACAGATCAAATATAAATAACAAAAGTGGGGACTCATTAAGTTTAGTTGCTTATATTCATTTATACTCATTCCAGCTGTGGATAGTGTGCTTTAGAATAAACAGTAATGTGGATGACTATGGGTAAGATAGCATTCCGGCTTGTTTCTACCAATCAGCAAACTAGGAGACTTTCTTTTTTTTTTTTTTTTTTTTTAAAAAAAAAAAACCTNGAGACCTTTCCAGGTCCACTTTTCAGTGGTAAGAGCTACTCACAAACCTAGTGAAATGACAAATCAGTGGTTGCAATGATAAGAATACATAAAGTTCTTTTCATAATGATTTATGCTAAAATAGGGATGTATTTTATCTAAATAGTAGGATCATACCCATTTTTGTTTGGATGTTTACTCAAAAAATGTATGAAAATATTCTTAAAATACTACAGCTTGAAACAATGCATGACAGAGGCAATCTGCAGGCCTAGCATGCAGAATGGGTATCACAAGGCTCTGATGAACCACAGGTAGAGTATCAATTACCAGAAATTACATGATTGCTGTCATTAAAAATAGTAAAACATCAATTACATTACAGGAAATACTAAAAATACAGTAAACTTTGAAGTTTGTAGGTTCTGTAAGAAGAACGGTTTTAGTGCTGTATTAGTTACTATTGAAACTGAAGAATACTAGCTCTGTAATCTACAGTGGCACTGTATATACATGTCAGGATTTGTGGTTTGAGTTGTACTGGTCATTGAGACAGGTAACAGCCAATGAAGTTGAGATAAAACATCAGCTATCACAAGAACAAATGTATAAAATTCCCTGAAAAACTGCACAGAAGACAATGGTGGCTACTAATACCAGACAAAGCAAGAGATAAGAAATATGCTTGTCCTACAGTGACCACCAGCTGAGAGTCTATGTTGGACTTGCTCTCACAAGAATCCCAAGCCTATCTGTTCATCATAGGGGTTAGCTTTAACTCCAGACAGAATTATCCTAGGTCACTGCTGCCAAGGACTTCTGAACTGCTCTAGAAAGCATCTCCCTTTTCACAGCAATAATGCACCATGGACTCAGCATCTTGTATGAAAGTACATTAAAATAGTTTACAAAGGATAAAAATAAACTCAAAACTCATGAAGGTTTTATTGCCCTCCTTTTCCTCTTAATATGAAGGCTACTCTACTTTGTTCGCCTCCCACCTTTCCCCTTCTCCTCAAATAAGCAGATGCAGTCAGCTAGAAATTTATTTCGAACCAATTCTGCAAAACAGTTCAATGATGCCATACTTTATAAAAATACTTAGTTACATAATTAAATTTATTACTATTTTTATAAAAAGTGAGAATGTGAATTTTAAACTCTGTTAGAATAAGAACCACATCAAGGTCTTCAGGTGAAACAGATACATTTTCATAAACATACAAACTCTTTTGGAGAAGTCTTATAATACACAATCATTTACAGTGAACACGCTCATTAAGTTAGTGTTTTAAACTTTTACTATACAAGTGTTATTACAATGAACTCTTCCTTTCAGTAATTAAAAATCCAAACAATGCCAGTGTCATTTTTGGCATTTTTTGTTATAACTGTATTAATACATAAACTCATAAGATTGTGTTACTCATTTTAAAATATTTAGAAAAATTAAGATCCCACTGTATTTTGATTTTAATTATTTTGGGGAGGGGGTGTGGGTTTTTGTTTGTTTGTTCATTTGTTTTATTTTTGTTTCTCTTACATAAAGCCCTTTTAAAGTTTGATAACCACAGATGTATAGGTGATGAGCGATGATAAGGAAAGATGAAAAATGATGGTACTGTTCTTACAAAGACCTGTTTGGCAGTTGAATTCAGTATAGTGTAAACCCATGAAAAATGTTAAGTTTAGTACCAGAACTATATTACCAGCTTTTCTGAAATTAATTTGTTGGATAGCTTTACAATGATAATACGAATTCCAACCTGGTAGCTAAGTAAGAGTTTAGTGTTTCAAATGGAAGTACATAAGCTTGATCAGAAATTCAAGAACTTCATGCAAATCGTTGAGTAAAAGACATGATGTTATTGCTTGATATGTCAGTAGCCAAAGAAAATAAATCTAGATATAGTGTTATCTGGGCTGAATGCCAGCAAATTTCAATGTCACTATATTCAGACAATATTAAATATATTGATTCCTTTAGTTTATAAATTTTCACATTTTCTTTTGTTTATTTTTAGTTAAATAATTCCGTAGGAAGGGCAGAATTGGGAAGAGCAACTGTGTGTAAATCTGTCTTAATAGTCAAGAAAAGGAAAAGTGCAATCAAATCCCTGAACTAGTGACAGTTAGCATTTGTGGCACCCACCCTTGTTAACACATATAAGACACATACAACAGCACCAACCTGCCTCTGTGAAAGAACTAAAAAACGGCCATTTACCAGCTTCAGTCTTACTTTCCTGGTGAGCTTTGTTCAGGTAATCTTCCCATACAAAAGCTCACTGTTGTACTGGAGCTTAAAAGATTAAAGGCTTTCCCTCCCTGATTGTATTACATAGCTTCAAGTTCAAATATCATCATACTTTATCAACACAATTTTGTAAAGTTTTAATTTTCGAGTTACCTTCGTTATTCTCAATTAGTTATGCAGAAAGAGAAAAAGAAAAACCTCTCATGCTACTTTCCGGTTATATTAATACAAGTATTATTAGGGTGCATTATGCTCTCTAATTTCACTATTGAGGCCTACCATTTAGATCAGGTTTGTAATTCACACTGTTCCAAATTCAGTTTTAACCTGCCTACCCTAATTAAGTCCATGCAAGAGGAAGCTTAAAGATCAAGACTATATATCAAATACAGTTGGATCATCTTACTGGTTTTGGGAGGTGGGGGGGTGGTGCGCAGGTGTAATTTTGAACACACGAATTTTACAGAACTTGAATAGAATTGCTTGGTCCCACAAAGTTCTTCTGCTTTAAAATTGTCTTACCCCAACATCACTAATTACAGACATCCCTCTTTAGTAGAGTGATTACCAAGTATTGGGAAAAGAAAGGACTTGAAACATTGGTTTTTCTGCTGCTCTTCACACCAACTCATTTTTCTATCCTGTATTTTCAGTAAGCTTCCTTTGGACCCTGAAAGTAAGTTGGGAAAGAGAAAAAAAATAAAAACATGTCACCGGTAAATTAGATTATAACACTTTAAAAGTGATTTTGTGCAACTGTATTATGAAATTCCAGTTTGCCATTAAGAGCATGCAAAGTAGCATTCTTTCCTTTGATTCCTTACAGACATCAGGAATTCTTTGCAAGTTTTTTACATTTGGCAGATTTGTGCACGTTATATAGACTATTGGCTTATAAATTGTCTCCAGGCTGGTACTGTGGTTCTGTAGCAGTAAAGTAGTCCTCCAGGAAAGACTGTATATATTCAAATGTTGGTCTCTCATCAGGGTCCTTCTTCCAACACAGTTTCATTAACTCATGGAGAGACTCTGGGCAGCCTTGTGGGCAAGGCATCCTATATCCACGTTCCACTTGTTCCAGAACTTCCCGATTCACCATTCCTAAGAGGAAAGCATTTTAACTCTGAATAATAACATTATGCAAAGAACAGTTCCCCAACATTTTTCAGGCATCTCTCCAGCTGCAATGCACGTGAATTTACCATAACAGAACCTTTAATAAATGCACTTTAAAATGAATTAATTTTTTAAATTTTGCATTAAATACGTTTTCCAAAAATTATTTAATTACACTGGTAATTCCTCAATATCTGGTCCTTCTTCCATTTGTATGCCTTCTCATTTGTGTACTTTCCCACTGCTTTGGGCCTGTCCTCTCAAAAAGGAGAGTCAAGTACTGACTTCTGTCTGCCTTAGGTTCCATTCAAGGACCACTTAATTTGAAATCAGGCTAAGAAAAAGACATTTTATACCTAAAAGAACTGCCTTACAAATTCCAGTCACAGCAAAATATCTGACAAAATATGTTACATATCTTTCGTTTCAAAAACTGGTCTAGCAGGTTCACTCTATCAATGCTCACTGGGAAAATATCAGAAGCAGAAATTTCAGGAACAGACATAGAAAAACATAAGGATACCTACTATTCTGAAATGAATTATCAGTCACATTTACAAATTATCTTAAAATACTTTCAAAAATACATAGTAGTCTGTAAATAAAACAAAGTAGCTTTTTGAACAAAGAAACCACTGAAGCGTGACTAAGTTTTTGTCTCTGCTTATGAACTGTCAGCTCTGAATGAAGGCAAAAAGTACAAGTAACTTCAGAAGCACAAAATACAGTGAAGCAAAGAAAAATCTATTAAATTTTATTTTTACCTGGATATGGCACTCTCCCCTTTGTTACCAGCTCTGTCAGCAAAATTCCAAATGACCACACATCTGACTTGATTGTAAACCGACCATATAATGCTGCTTCTGGAGCAGTCCATTTAATTGGAAATTTAGCTCCTACAAACATTGGAAAGACAGATATTCAATTTTCCCTTGCTTATGATTTATTTGCTTACACTTCAAAATATTTTAAAAAGAATACTAAACTAGGAAAAAAAATTGCATTTTGCCTTGTTGACAAAACTGGAGGTGGTTTAGTATTTTAATATTTGAAACTGGAAACCAGTTTCAAACTAGGGCAGCATCTACCAGCTACAATTTTTGGAAGCAGCTAAGACATCTGGGATTCTTAATTATGTTTCAAAAAGTAGGATGATCTTCAGAATCTGATGAACAATCTCTCTGGAATCTCAGCTCTCTTCAAACTGCAGCAAGTTTCACCAAAACAAAACAACTTAAAAACAGTTTTTGAAAACATAAGGAAACTGCCAGATAATTTTGAACACTAAGTTTACTAAAATTGCACTTAGGTGAGGGGAGACACCTAAACATAGCTGTGAAAGCACACTTACATGCATAAACTTTATTTATGTGGACAGAATACAGAGATAAATTCTGGTAAATGTAGTGGTTCTAAGTAATTGAAGGTAACTGGTCTTATTATTCAGTAAATGAACCAGTCTTACCTTGTCTTGCAGTGTACTCATTGTCCTCTATTAACCTTGCTAAACCAAAGTCTGCTATTTTACACACAAGATTGTCTCCTACAAGAATGTTAGCTGCCCGAAGATCCCTGTGGATGTAGTTCATTCTTTCAATGTAAGCCATGCCATCAGCAATCTTAAAAATAAAGTTTTATTAAAAGATTATTTTTCTTGACTATAAACATTTCTCCCAAGCATTAAGCTGTAGTTCTTTCTCTCAACTCCATTCTCATTGTCTAAGGATACAAAGTATAGCACAGCAAGAACTTGTGGCAGCACTGATTAGAGGGTGTCTGACTATACAGTATCTGCTAATTGGGAACTAGATTGTTTCTTTTTGACAAATTGCAAACCTATAATAGAATATATGAGACAGAACAGCAGACAATAGCCAGAGCATTCACTATTTGTTTTTAGATGATATCTCATATAGTTTTAAATCTCTTCTCTAAGCACAAAATACAGTTTTCTTGGTTTATACAATGTACCTGAGCTGCCATGTCGACCAGCTGTGGGAGTTTTAAATATTTCCCTTCTCCTTCTTTAAGGAAGTCTAGCAAGCTGCCTGTAAAAGATAACACATTTCAGAGGACAAAAAAGAGGAAAACTCCCAAATATTAATTTGACCTGAAAACAGGAATGAGATTTTTTTTTTCCTCTATACATCATGATTTACACATACATCTCCCAAAATCTGTGTTTGAAAACCTGTCATTTAACTCAAATGACCATGCCTGGATTTGACTCTGCCCTGAAAAATAGTTAGTGCAAGTTTTATCAAAATGTTTTGGAATCCATTTGAATAATTCAGATAACTGAACACTAAATAAAACAGACTGCTGCTTGATGATTATATGGCAATACATAAGCAGAAAAGATATAGAGTAAAGGAAGGATGAAAGACTGAAAACAAGGAGATAATGGAGGAAGCCTGGGAAAAAACCCCTCTACGTTTAAAAAATTTGCTACTACCCTGCTTGAAAAGAAAAACTAAAAAAACCCCAACCCCAAACCTGAACTGATTCTGTTGCTGTGAGCACAATCTGTCTACAAGCAGATGTATTCTTATGATAATATTCCCAGCTATAATATTCAATTTAAATGCAAAAGGCATTTAAATGAGAAGAAAAAACCCTGATCTTGTACTTGGAAGATTAGCAAGGGTGATCAGACATGCAAAAAGAAAAAAATCATGCCTCCACCCATGATCTCAATCAGAACTGCTTCAAGTAGGTCAAGCATTGCTCATTTTAATTTAATCAAAATTACCATTTATACTCCAGTCAGCTTAAACTTAATATAATGAAACATTTAATTTATTGCTGGGATCTTAAATAATCTTTTAAACATAATATATTAAAACTATTCTGTCACACACCTTTTGTCATAAATTCAGTGACGATGTAGATTGGTTCCTCAGAAACAACGGCATACAGTGGAACCAGTTTGTCGTGTCGTAATTTCTTCATGATCTGGGCCTCCTGCAGGAAAGCTTCTGGCATCATTGTACCAGGTTTTAGTGTCTTGATTGCTACTTTTGTGGTTCCATTCCATGTTCCTAGAGAAATAAATTGGATTCCAATCTCTCCTACAATACTGAAGATATCTTCTGCTGAAACTCTTTGCTTTTTTGCTTCTGTTTTGTTAGATAACTTTACATTTTTAAATTAGAACTATACTGAATATTATTTTTTCCTTTATGTGACTGATTATAATTGGTACTTTTTCTCACCAATTCTTTATCAGATTATCTTTTCAGATTCCAATACTGATTTATTTAAAATACAATTAAAATATTCACATGAACAATTGAAAGGTATCACATTAAGCTCTTTCTTACCCATCCATACTTCACCAAAACATCCTTGGCCCAACTTAACTTCCAGCCTCAAAGATTCTCTAGGAATTTCCCAGGCATCTTTTGCTAGTCCCTGTGTTTGTGGTTTCACAGTGGGACACACAGTTGTTAGCTTATGACACAGTCCATCAGCATGTTCTGGAAAACAGAGAAAATAAGATTTGTTGTTAGGCAGGGATAAGACTGTAACAAAAGTAGCATCCTAATATTGATAAAAAGGACTAGCCTGTTTACTGTTTGTTGGAATAAAAAAGCAATTTCATAATTGTTAACTTTAAAAGTAAGCTACGTACGCAGTTTTTCTTCCTCAGGATAGGCACAAGGTAGCATTGGGACACTAGAACTTGGGCTTACCTCTGTAGTGTTTCACCAGCTTCTGTAGAGATTCAAATTGTGCTCTGGTTGTGATATAGTACCCACCATTGTCAAGTTTTCTGATTTTGTAGTGTTTCACATTATCACCTCTGACCTCATCCCAATCACGTATGGAAAGGGAGTAAGCACCTAGGAAACAAGCCATATTTGGTTCTTCACCAAAAATTAAGACATATTTAACATATCTCCACTGTCATTATACACATACATGTATGCACATGCATACCTAAAATGGGATAGGCATAAAAATACTCATTTTTTCCACCTTGGTGGGGGAGGGGTTGGGGAATAGGAGAGAGAAGAAACATACATAAATATACATACCTTTAGTGGTTTCACTCTCTCTTACTAAGAATATACCACGTTGGTTCCCAGGGTTTAAAAGTAGCCTTTCTGCATCCTTCCTGCCCATCTTACCAAAATACCACCTAGAAAATGTTAAACAAAATATATTTAAGTAAAAGCTTCCTATACTTAGAAATCTCAAGCATTGACTCAACTACTAATATCCCAAAGCAGTTACAGATCAACAAAAGTAATGCCACCCATACAATCAAAAGATTTAAGATGACCTATTTCTATATGACTTTCATTTCTGTTTGCAAAAGACAAGTTGAGAGACCTCTATCTGCAAATACTATGTTTTTCTGATGGTTTAACAATGGACATCAACAGTACTTAACATTGAAAGTAACACTCTCCTTCTGGTTAAGAAGTTCACATGTCAAGTTGAATTAGATGACACTTTGGTATCACACTTAAAACACTCCAGCAGCTGAAATTACCTCTCTAATAAGTTTTGGCTATATGTTAGAAAACAATACTTAATGCAAGGGGCATATGTGCATAAATATCATTGGATCACAGGTTCATTTGGGCTGGAAGGCACCCTTGGGAGGTCTTCAGTTCAGCCTCCTGCTGCAAGCAGAGACAGCTGTGAGAACAGATGTGGTTGCTGAGGGTGGTGCCCACTCCAGTCTTGAAAATCTTGAAGGATGAACCCTGCACAGCCAAACTGGGCAACCTATGTCCTTGCTTGTCTGTTCTCAGGATAAAAAGGCTTCTTCTTCTACCCAGCTGGAACTTCTACTGTTTCAACTTCTATTGACTTCTGTCCTTCTCCTACCTCAGCAGAGGGACCACTTTTTTCTACTGATCATTTAGAAACAACACTGTGGTAGGTATCATTGACTTCTCTATGAGTAACACTCCATCTTTGTTGCTTCATTCTGATAGCAAAAAGTATGCGGGTATTTTAAAAGACCTGCATTTTTTCTTGCCTTAGGTTCTTTCACAAAAGGAATTTCTTCTTTTACGTTTCCATCATCCTGATGAATAGCCTGCACACAACTGCTCTGAGCCAGTGATAATTTATTTCTAACTGCATTTTATTTTGATTGGGTGCCTCAAAAGTAACAAAATGATGCAAAGCGTAAATTTCAAATACTGTTGTTTGTCACTGTCCTATCACCCTAGGACTAGGGAAGTGATTGTACTCCTGTACTCAGTACTGGTGAGGTCACACTTCAAGTACTGTGTTCAGTTTTGAGCACTTCAATACAAGACAGACATTGAAGTGCTGAAGTGGGTCCAGAGAAGGACAATGAAGCTGGTGAAAGGCCTAGAGCACAAGTCTTATGAGGAGCAGCTGAGGGAACTGGGGCTATTTAGTCTGAAGAAAAGGAGGCTCAAGTGAGACCTTATTGCTCTACAACTTCTGAAAGGAGGTTGTAGAGAGGTGGGTGCCAGTCTCTTCTCCTAAGTAACAAGACAATAGGAAACGGCCTCAAGTTGCACTAGGGACGGTTTAGGCTGAAAATTGGGAAAAGTTTCTTCACTGAAAGTATTATCAAGCACTGGAACAGGCTGCCCAGGGAAGTGGTTGAATCACCATCTCTGGATGTGTCTAAAATTTGTGTATATATGGTGCTTGGGGTCATGGTGTAGCAGCGGACTTGGTAGAGTTAGGTTAATGGTTGGTCATGATGACCTTGAAGGTCTTTTCCAACCTAAATGATTCTACAATTCTATGATCATCAAGCAAATCTGGTCTCATGAGTGTTGGGAGAAGGAAAGTAGTATTGGAAACTGGGGCAAAACAATGGTTTTGTGGGTGAAACAATTTGTGGGGGACAAAAGGTAGGTAAGGTGAGATCATTTTGTTGGCCTGTGAACAGAATGGCCTGCGCAATCACTTGGGAAATTGAAACATATTCTTACTTTTTATCTTATTGGTAGTTTGACTGTTTACGCAGATGTTAGAATTGGATATGAGAGTACATACACAATTTGGATGTAAACATATAATCTTATTGAAGCAAACTTGAACCCTAGTCAATTACTTCACATGAAAATGCCGCTTCTCCAGGCCACAACAATTTACAAACTATTGTAAAGTGCTATTTTATTTCATTACCTATAAAATAATAGTAGAGTTTACTTGTTCATTTTATGAGCATTGAACATTTACATTATGGATATTATGGATCGCATCCAAACAAGCAGTTTGTGATATAAATGCCTTCAGGCTTAGAAAAGACCACTTAAAGAAAATGCTACAACTTGGGACTGTGTATGACTCTTCATTTGTAACTCCAACTGCACTCACAACACAAAACCTGTAAACATTAACAAAGCCCAGGGATAGCAAATGAATTCTAAAGCAAATGAACTCTATTCCAAATGCTATGGTGATATTTAATAAAATTAGAACTAATTATTTAAAATAGTCAGTTTAAATAATCTTCCGCAGTCATTTTGCCTCAGTCTTACCTTCATTCATCACATAAATCTATGACAAATCCCACCACCCTCTTTTGCCAATCTTTAGGAGCAATATATTTCTTGCAGAAACACTGCGTTCTTAGTTTGCAAAGGGCTATCATTTCCACTTTACCACCTCTGCAGCTGTAATGACAATATGCTTTTATTACATAGTTAAAAAAAAAAAATCCCTTAACTTTTTTTCAAAAAATCTGAGGTCAATTATTTTAAAAGCAGCTGAAACTCAAGGGCATAAATAACAGTGTGTCTTTCATGCAATCACTTTTTAATAGCAAAAAGCCAGGTGAGAGCAGCAACAACATGCTCAAGTCTCAGCTTGAGATTCAGGAAACATCTTGGAAATTGGGCACTTTTCCCAAAAGTGCAGTAGCAAACACAGAATTGCACAGATCATGTATCAGGGAATTGCTTACTGACAGTACTGCGCCTGTATATTGAAGCAAGAGCTGTGGAGCTTTATATTTCTAGTACAATAAATACAATTAATCCTTTGGAACAAGTATAACATGAAAATGTACCCCAACTCAGAGTTCACATAGAAACTTAATGTGATTCTATAAGCACTCTGGGATCTTTGTAAAGTAGGAAGCACTGGTACCCAAAACTATACAATTTTCCCAATTCATAGTAGTCCTTAGTATGCCTAACAATTTTGTCACCAAAATGTTGTTCTAGATCAACAGATGAGCAGTAACTGTCCACACAAATACTTTTTTAGAATGTAAGATTAAGTGCTACCAAAGATATAGATGATCCTGAATTAGAGTTTGGCCAGCAAAAAATAAGGACAAAAACCTAGAGTTCATGGTGTGTGAAATCTAACTAACAAACACCCATTTTTGCTTTATATGAAATGCAATACGCGTCCCCCAATTCTTATCATCATTGCATCCTCCCATCCTTTTTCTTTTAGACCTACATATAGCAAGCAGGCATAAAACATTTGCCTGAGTGTTGACCTCACACTTAGTAATAATGATGCATTGCTATCCATTAATTTGTAGTATTATCTTACCTTTCACTTAAATGTTACATATAGTAAATTAAAGGAATAGTATCACTACAGGGTACAAGGTGTAGAATGGATAATAAGAACAGATTGACAGGATACAATGTCTTACTCTTCTGCTTGAATGGAGTCTGCAGGAGCTACATAATTGCTTGGGATGTAACCTGTTTTTCCTGTAGCAATGGATCTTGCTTCCCACCAGTCTCCCTCTCTGCAATGAAACATCAGTTATCTCTTCCACATATAAACAATACATCATTCCCTAGCACCTGTAACATCTTCACATATGAAAGGTGGGTTAAATTTAAGTAATACATTAATTTAATTATGAAGACATCTAAAACAGTTTGTGCTGCACCTAAATATATTTTTCTTTTCATTGTAAGTAACACAAGTACCCCTTAGTGCATTCTAAAGATTTGAGTCTGGGCATTTTACATGTAAAAGGAATTTGTCAATATATGCAAAATGCAAACCTACAACAAAATGTTTTATGGCAGAGATGTGTAAATGACCTTCATAGTTCTCTAGTTTTTATCTGCCTCTCCCAGATCATTCTGCCTGTATGCTGGGAGTAAACAATAAAGCAAGCAGGAAGTCAGATAATAAAATTAGAGAACTAGATGAATGAAAACTGCTACATGTATGAATTAGAACTATTATCGCAGTCAAAAGCCATGCAAAGAAATCTCCAAGGTGAACAAATTATTTCCTTCTCACTAGACTTCTAGAAATCAGGCTATAATACTGTAACACTGTTGCAATTGAATTACAACATCAAACTACTCTTATACTATGTGAGCATGGAGTTACTGTGGAGGCCAGTTAGACACATTTCCACAGTGAGATTTCCCTTGCCTACAGGCAGTGCACCTGCCTCTGGCATTTGCAGTGTAATGCTGCTGGCTGCACCCGCCTCCCCCTGAGATACAGAAGCCCATCTGAGAGAATTTGCAAGGTGCAGAGTGAGGACTGGACAGTATGTGTCTCCACCTCTGCTGCCCCGAAAAGGGCAGCTGTGTCTCTCTGGGCCAGGGAGTGAAAGGATGCTACACAGCCAGCTGAAGAGGAGAATCTTGGGACTGCCCCAGTCACTACAGTTCTACATTTGCACCCAAACCCTGACCTCAGCCTGAAGTTTACTGGCTTAACCAGTATCAATATTTTAGGCCCATGCTTGTTGAAAATAGCATGCATTCAAGGAAAAAAAAAAAAAAATCAATCTACTCCTCACTGAAATATGATACACAGATTTCAGGAAGAGTTGAGGATCTATTTATTCCTTAAAACAATCAAGTGAAGTCTGTGAATTAAATCACTTACGTATTATTTATTATCTGGAACCGTTCACCTTTCTTAAATGAAAGATCATCTGTAGTTCTAGCTTCATAATCATATAAGGCCACAAATACAGTAACACCACCTTAGGAAAAAAAAACAACAACCACATGATAACTACATGATATAGCAGTAATGTTGCAATACCTGATTTAAGGACTTGTCCATGACACAACTCATCAATTTTGATTTGGAAGCAACTAAACACTCTAGGTTGCACCTCATTTTGGAAGCTGGATCAATAATCAGCTCATTTCTTAAGACAGAGAAAAGCCCATAAACAGATACATAAACAGACACCTAAAAATATGCTTTCACACCACAAAAGACAGCTAGATACATCACAAGAAGTACATTAGTAATTAGAGCCCACACTTACAGAAATTTGCACCAACACATCAGCAGTTAAGAAAACTAGTTTCCTGTTAAAAAACACAATTCTAGAATATTCTACAACACCATAATGGTGAACCATCAGCCACTGACATTTACAGTAGTTTCCTTTTGAACTTAGATATAAATAACTGACATGTTCCCAACTTTCTAAGGTTACACATCAAGAACTACTCAAGGAATTGAACCAGAAATAAAAGTATTCTGCAGCAGATAAAGACATTTCTCTTTTTTACAACTAATGATTTTTAAAATTCCATCAAGTCTCCCATTAAGAACTGGCAAAACTGTCCCAGTGCAAGCCCTCAGTCAGGCTCTGAGACAGAATTCTCACACATACTCATTGCAACTGCTCAGTGCAAGACCTTGGGGCTCTGGCAGGCAGACTTCACACTCACTCTTAACGAGACATCAATGAAACAGATCTTTGATGGAGATGATCCATCAGTGCATTACTCTAGGCAACAAGGACTGAGATATGTCACAGGATGAGCAGCTGCACTCCACCAACTCTGAGGAATTTGCTTCCCCATCCCACTTCTGGTATAGGGCACGTTGTTGAACATGTCCGACCAACAGGATACACATGTGAAAGATGGATGGCAGGGAAGCTTCTGTCCTTACGGTAGGAAAGCTTTCTGTGCTTAAAAGAACTAATATATAAAACTGGGAAGAAAAAGGGAAAGGAGAACAGGCTATATGAGATGTACAAGCTACAAGCAAGAATAAAGAACTATGTACCATAATTAGAGGAAAGTTAAAATAGAAAACTGCAGATGGGCAATTCAGAAAGACTTTTTAGGTTCTAGAAATGCTATTTCACAGTCTATACGGACATTTAGGAAGCCTAATGATGGTCTAAGCAATAGCTTAATTTAAAAAGTATAATATTATATCTTTAACATACATATATATATATCAGGATACACATAGAAGACCACCAACAGAAATATAATGCATCTAATTTTAGATCTTACAATTAAAATGACAGTGATCAGAAAAGAATACATAATGCAACGGGTATTATCTACATCTAATATTCTTTTACAATGTACCCTTTCTGATGTAAGAGATCTTGATCTCTTAAGAGATCTTAAATATTTTCATTTGATTTAGAGTCTTCCTGTGATTACACTATCTCAGCAGGCCTCAGCTGGAAAAGAATTTAGTTCCTCTAGGAAAATCAGAACAAAAAATCCCCACATGCGGTTAGAGTAATTGAGGGGTTTTTTTGAAGTGTGATTTATGAACAGAAAATGATTCAGAATATTCCCCATAAGTTAACAATTCCAGATCTAAGTTAAAAATCAACACAGTTCTACCAATTTTTGCCTGTATCACTGTTATTGCATTATTTTCATGACATGAACAGAGAAAGAAAATTGTAGGGTTACATTCCATATTCATACAAACAGAAAACAAATGTTACAGAAATAAATCCTTCCCAGAGAGGAGTTTAGCAGATAAAAAAAATACTCTCAACTCACAACATGCAGTTGTGCAGTTTTTAACTGCATATAAAGAAACTGGGGGACTCCAAGTACTTTGAAACAAACATCTAGAAAAATACTAATGCGAGAATAAGGGAGTGATTAGTTCCTCTAGACAGAGTAGCACTGATAAAGTAATGGGTTCAAATGTAAGCAATGCAGTAAGAGAATTATCAGTAATTATCAATAATTAAGAAAGTAATTATCAATAATAAGAAAGAATTTGCAAAGCTACCAGATAATCCTTGGAAAGTTTTGATTAACACTTCAGCTACCATAAAATCTCTTTTTATTCTCACTCACAAATGTTACTTATTTCATGGCAGAGAATAATAAAATACTTATGGAGAACAGTGTCAGCATGGAATGTTTTAAACAAACAGATAGGTCTCAAATGATTTTGGAATTCTCTTGCAGCTGTTTTCTTTGTGAATTACTGCAAGGTGATCTAGTTTAGCTTTTCAAACTATTTCTCTTAAAAGTTATCCTTTCATTAGGCAAGTACTCCTATCTTCTTATACAGAACTGGTTTTGGAGAGAAGACTTTACCTTCTTGTTCAGGTTGAGGATTACAGAGTACTAGTGCTTACACAGGTTAATGGAAGACAAGAACAGTGGTCTATTTTTCTGCTCTGATTTTCAGTAATATTCTATGAATTCAAAGTATACGATGACTGAGAATGTCTAATACAGGAGCAGTGTGACTAACTCAAATTTCTTCTCCTTTTCCGCTCTAGAGGAATTGATGGAGAGCTGATGGCTCAACTCTTTTCAGTCACTCTACAGGCCACACGACACCCATATCAACCTCTTGTCAGACATCACTGATGGACTGGGTAAGTACTACTGACACTTATGTCCTGTTTGACAAGCCCATCTATTTTCCTCCTGTGAAACAAAGGGTCACAGAATGTGATCCAGTGTTTTATTTGTAACAAATACAGAAAGCTTACATCCAGATGAAGTTTGTCACCTTAACTCATTCACAAAAACACCCAATTTTGATTGATCTGAAAACTGGTACTGAATGCACCACATAATTCCTGGTGCACTATTATTTTAAGCGTATTTTTTGTGGATGAGCTGGTTTTACAAAACAAGAAGGAATAATTATATATGCCATATCATTTTATCTAATTGCAAAATAACGGGGATGTTCACCCAAGTCAGCCTATCTGCTAACTGAATGCACATTGACGAGATTCAAGACTGCATTTTGAAGAGAAATCTCTCCTGTTGACTCTGGTCCAAGATAAAACGTGCCTTACTACCAGCAGGAACAGGGACAGGCAAGAGAACATCCCTTCTGGTCTCTATAGCAAAGGATTTGTGGTACCTGGGGCAGGGGAGCTACATCCCTGATGTCTACTAATACCCAGGAATGCCTGCACACACTGCTGGAGTTTCCCAAGTGAAAAAAGAACCAAGATCTTGCATGAGGAAATTGTAGTGGTTTGAGCTCACCCAGCTGGCAACAAAGCACCACTCAGGCACTTGCTCGCTTCTACTTCCCTCTGGTGGGATGGGGAGGAGACAAACGACAGGGAGGGCACAGGTCACGGCAAAAGACAAAAAATCACCCCAATTTACCAATTGAATGAGACTAGGAAAATAATAAGTAAACCCAGATCTTAAATACAACCCCTCTCCCCACCCCTCCCTTCTCTCCAAGCCCAAATGCCCCAGCGTGCAGGGGGGCAGGGAATGGAGGCTTCAGTCAGTCCTAGTCCATTCCACCTTGCTTCTGCTGCTCCTTCCTCCCTAGAGGAAAATTCCTCACAGTCCTCCCCTGCAGCAAAGTGGCGTCCCTCCCATGGGAGACAATTCTCCACAAACCTCTCCCATCAGTGTGTGTTTCTTCTGTGTGCTGCGTTCCTCCCAGTGATGGATTACTCCAGTGCAGGCCCCCCTTAGAGCGACGGACTTCTTCAGGAGCAGTCCCCAGAAACAGCATCACACACAGGCTGCAGATAAATTCTTCTTCATCACTGATTTCTAAGGGCTGCAAGGGCTCAACTTGCCATCCTACCACGGGCAAAGAAGAATAGCTGCTCCAGTATGCCTCCACTGCTCCTCCTTGTGTGGTTGTCTCTACCAAGTTCCATTCCTCTCCCAAAACAAAAGAGGTCCCAAAGCAAAAGAACCTGCCTAACAGGTTTTCCCCTCTTAAATATGTTATCAAAGAGGTGCTGATTGGCTCAGCCTTGGCCAGAGGCGGGTCCAACTTGGAGCTAGGGGAGCTTCTTCAAGCTTTTTACAAGGAGCCATGCCAGTAGACCCCTCCTCAGCTACCAAAACCCTGCCAGGCACAAACCCAACACAGAAATACAGAGGTTCTTGGAGATGAAGATTTCTCTAAGCGTGATAAACTTTACTTAGTGGAGCCAATGGATAAAAAGAAATGCTAACTTTATTTAATTTCTGCATATGTTCATCCAAAGTGGGGATTCAGAACTGACTCAAGAATATTGAGACAGGTTAGATGTTAATTTTAATTATTTGGTTTATAATGAATTCCCCAAAAGGCAATACATAACTGACAATTCATATTTTGTATCCTGAATTGCTTAATGTCAAGGCCAGAGTGGGTTTTCATGGATCTCAAATTTCTTGTGTTTATAAGATTTTAAATGCCACTGTAAAGTAATATTTAAGCACTGTAATTGTACTAATATTAGAGGTTTGTGGAAAAACTAGAAATAGACTAATAAGGAACTATTTACTGTGTTTTGTGAAGTGTCTGTGCAAATCTTCTAGAACAAATTATTCCTTCCATCTCAAAAATAACCAGCAACAGTACTGAGATTAGCCATGTGCACAAAATCAATGTTTTTCTAATGAATTTTTAAGATTTCAATAAAGACAGATTTATAACATCAAATGTGCATATTACTTTTAAATGCTGTATCTTCAGAGACTCTGTGTCTCAGCCATGAAGGTCTTTCTGCCTTGTAAATTCTATTTTTACATGTTCCACTTCGGTTTTAACATAATCACCAACATTGAGAATTCTGCTCCTTAGTTCCTCAAATATTGTTCACATAGTAAAGTACACAGAATATTCTGTATATTCTGTTTATCTGTAGAAATGAACAGATTTCACACTGCATTATAATAAGTAACTCACAGCTATTCAAATAAGTCTGAAAATCAGTTAAAAAAATAAATTTCCTGAATTTGAATTGTTTTCCATTTTGCATCTCTCTCCAAAAGTTTAAAGCCATTATCCCACATGCCTCCCTTCAACAGCTTACAATTTTTAACACAATTTTATCAACCAATCCTGTTAAATGCCTTTAATAACTCTTAAATTTCTCTGTGATCTTAAAGAAACACCCAAAATACAAAAGACAAAACACCAAACCCCCAAGTCCCATTTGCTAGTGAATATGGGCTGAATTATTATCTGAACAGCAAAGATACTGAAAAGAAGAAACCCCTAAAAGGCAATTTATTTAACATTTGCAATTTATTTCTGTGTGTCAAGAGGTCATAGTATTTTTTTTAAATAGGACTGTCAAGCTTTAATAATAATTACAATAACAACAATAATAGCTATCACTTTATATAACACTTACCTGTTAAAGTACTAGGATATGGACTTGGCACAGCTGAAAATGAAGACGATGCTCCTCCAAAGGGTGTCATTCCTGATGGCCCTCCAAAAGGAGTCATGGAATGACTATTAAAATTAACTGATCCCTTTATTGACGGTGACTGTGTTGCTTGGCTGGAGTCTGATCCATAATGGCTCACATGGGAAATAACAGGTTCTGGAGTATTATCAGTTCTGTATTTCATGGCTGGACTTTTATCTTCTTTGCTTTTAATGCACCCCATGGTTGCTTCTGTAATAATGAGAGGAAAAAAATGAGTTAATCTCCATACTTCATCTTTTCATAGTTAACCCAGAAGATTACAAAAAATGCTGATTTATTACTGTTTAAAAAACCCAAAACAACCCCCAGCAATTGCTACCATGTGCAGATTATATAATCTCCAAAGAAAAACTGCATTCCCAGACTAGAGAAGCCATAATTTTTTTTGCTGAAAACATCACATAATAACTCTAAATGGAAAAAAAGGGGGAAAAAAAAGAAAAAGAAAAAAAGAAAAGATAAAAAAAGAAGAAAAAAAGAAGATAAAAGGAAAAGGGAAAGTAAAAAAGAAAAGAATGAAAGAAAAAGAGGGAGTCAGACAACAGATGAGGAAAAGACACTGAAGACTTCTACAGCAGGTGGAAGTGATATACAGCAGGCAATGAAGTTTTTCAGTTAGCAAAAACAATGAAGTAAGAGTTATGAAGTGACGTGTGGAAAACAGACTCCACAATCCATAAGATTGTAAAGTAGGTATGTTTATTCAGTGCTGGGCGACACAGGGGTTAATCCCACCAAAAATGTGTGCACCAGGTGCAGCAGCTCGCTTTACATTTATACAATCGTTACATATTCATGAAATTCCACAATTTGCCTATACATATGCATGACCTGTATCCCCCCCCACCCCCCTGCTTCGTATTATAATTAGTTCCAAGGGGTCATTTCCATAACCCCTCCTAACTGCTCATGCGCAGTGCCTCCTGGTGGTGGTTGTGGAGGGTCGTGGGGATGAAGGCAGATGGTTCCTCTTCATCACCATGAATAATCTTTGTCCTTGCGCATGTTCAGTCTTTCCTTGGCTCTTACTCAAACTGCAAGGCTGGTTTCAGCTAGTTCTAGAGACAACTTCTTAGTCCTTATCAGGAACTGTCCTTCATAAAACTGCAAGGCTTTTCGCTTTTAGTTAGTTTACACAATAGTGAGGAGACATTTATCAGCTCAATTCCTTAACATGCACAACAATTATTAAGTCATGTTAGTGTTACAAAGTATTATTGGGTCTATCAAATTTCTTTAGCCCCCTTCTCTCAGAAGGCCCTGTGAAACACAATCTAGTGGTCTGAGGAAAGAGCTCCTTTCTTATGGAAGTATTTGCTTTATCAGGGTACCATGAAAAACTGGCCTTTGAAGATGAGCGTGAACAGATCGATAAAAATGGAATTAACTTGCCCAAAAGGCAAGAACTGGGTAACTGCCAGAGAAGCATGAAGTCAGCAAAAATCTGCAGTAACTGGGTGAAAGGTAAAGGCATCAAGGGGAGATCATGACCATCATCCCAATTCAAAACCAACAGGACTTCTGCCCCTAACCCATGTGAGGAGCACAGGTGCTAAATTACACAGCAAGCGAGGCCAACTTAAATATAACTAACTAGAAGCAGATGGGATGGTAATTACTGACCAATGAGTATAAATTTATGTGGAGAGGTATCTCCATAAGAATAGATATGTGAGCAAACCCAGACGTGGCGGCGCCAGTAAGAATGGCTGCAGGGAAGATGTACACAAGGACACACAAGGACGGTTACAGGGAGGATGTAAAAAAGGACACACGGGGACAGCCACGTGTGGCACGTGACACAGGAGTGAAGCAGCAAGAAAATGGAGGCAGAAGGTGGAGCCAAGGGAGGCGCCTTGAGAGCAGTACCTGGCCAATCAAGAGATGTTGCTTAGCGCCTGGCAGAGTTGGTTACCAATTAGAGTGGTGCTTCCAGCGCGCAGTTAGCGCTGGTGGGTATATAATGAGTGAGCTTCGGGCAATAAACGGCAATGCTTGGACTATATTAATCCATGTACGTGTTGTCCATTGATCTCCCGCTGCAAATTTAGACGAATTTTTACTAACCATGTAACTAACCACGATAAACACTTTGTGATTCCTTTGTGTGGTGTGCTAGTTTTGTGGAATTATCACCTAGCACCCATCTTTGTGAAAACATGAATAAAATACCTCTTCTCCTGTATACATTGGTGCATTGCACCCTGGGTAAACAACCCTGCTTTTGGGACAATAGATGTGAAAACAGAGGTGACAAATCCCGAGTCAATTATACAAAGCAAATCCAAAGCAATTATTAAGAAAATGAGTGGGACGTTCCTGCTTTCCTTTTTAAGCACCAGTGCAATAAGGTCCCGACATGATGGTGGTATTACAACTAATATCTTTAAACATGTAGAAAGTTTTCATCCATTGCCAGCCCCCCCCAATACTGCCAGCCCTCACAAACAAACCTGGGATATTCATGGCCACAGGACAGGGTTAAGCTCTAGGGTCTAACTAGATTAGAAAGAAATTTAGAAGAGTAATTACAACACTCATAGTGGTTTAGAAACTGAACTGTGCTCAGACAGGCGACAATTTATTGTCCTGATGGCCCAAGACTGCTGCCAGCAGGCAGACTGTGCCAGAGCTGTTTACTAGGGGGACACCTATTGCCTGCTGATGGAGGCGATCAGAGAGGAGATGTGTCACCAACAATTAAAATGAGTGCATCTTAAGAAGTCACCACCTGTCATTTATCAGGTGGTGACAAAAGATAGCAGACATTTTCTGGCTTATCTCAGCTGGGAAACAAATCAGGAAGAAAACAGGAGTCTCTGTTAGATGCAGCACTAGGCTGGCATGAAAATTCCTTAAAGCATTACAAAAAATGTCTTTTGATAACAACAACAACAGTTTCATGGACTCTAATGATTAAGGAAACGGTGTTCCCCAATGTGTATCTACCTATTTTTTCCCTTTTCAATTCTTTCTTACCATGTTAACTATTAGACACAGAAATATGAAACAAAGAAAATCCTAATAAACAAACACTGCCTTAATATAGTCACACTGAGAGAAATAAATTCCCTTTGTATAACTAACCATCACAATATTAAAGATACTGCAATTTCCTCAAGAACCATGAATCAGAGTTCTGGAAAGAAGAAGGTCCATAACCGGTGAAACACTATATGAAATTTACTGCTCATAATGATTAAGAATATTCACCCTGTCAATTCAGCCCCTAATGCTTTAAAGTAGCAGAAAAAAGCATCAACAAAATCAAATAACGTATTTTTATAAATCTCATTTGAGAATTTTACACAGAATAGTGAACCATCTTACCCATTTCTTTTTTTTACTTCTGATACTATCATTGCCAACTTATTAATTGTGCACAAACACTGATAGAAAAGACTCAAATATATGCATGAAGTATGTAATGTGTCCAAATACCTTACAAAAGACACCTTACAATCTACAGTAGAAAAGCCAGTTACTAATTAATGATACAAATCAATTAAACATCCAACCACATATTTTTAATTTCTCTACAATTGCAAATAGATACTGTAATTTGAACCATTTCTTTTGGCCAAGTGGCTGCCTATTGTGGATTCTTGCCTTACTCTGAGGCCTGTTTCTTTTTAAAACTGCAATCAAAGTCTTCTGCTAGCATCAAATAAAAGTCCAAACGCCTTTGCAAAAATGTCTTTGCTTAACTTGTAATAGGCTGATAAAACATAGAAGAGAGAGGGAGAGAAAGGAGAGAAAAAGAGAAAAAAGATTCAAAATAGAGAGAGAGAAAAAAGGGGGAAAAAGGGGGGAAAGAGAGGTGGGAAAGGGGGGAGGGAATCATAGAATTGCTCAGGCTGGAAAAGACCTTCAAGATCATTGAGTCCAACCTCAACCTAACCTTACTGCCCTAACTCTAACAACCTACCCCTAAACCATGTCCCCGAGCACCACATCCAGACGATTTTTAAACACATTCAGGGATGGTGACTCAACCACTTCCCTGGGGAGCCCGTTCCAGTGCTTAAGAACCCTTTCTGTAAAGAAGTNTCGCCCTCAAACTTACTGAGGGTGCTTTCAATCCCCTCATCAAGATCATTGATAAAGATGTTAAAACAGGGGGAAAAAGGGGGGCGGAAAGAAGGGGAAAAAGGGACAGGAAAAGGGGGAAAAGGGGGGGGGGGAATGAGAAAAAAATAAAAGAAAAAAAGATAAAAAAAGCAAACAAACAAAAAACTGAGAGAAAACAAGGAAAAAGAGAAGAGAGATAGAAAACAGTTTACCAAGTCTGGTAAAACTGCTGGATTCTGCCCAAAGTATTGCTGATTTGACCAAATGGCCAGTGACAAGTCCACTCTGTATTGCAGTTATTACTTCTACCACCCATATGTGCTCACCCATTTAAGCTGTGGTTAGCTGCAAGAAGTTAACTATTGGTACACTCGAAGCCCTTACTGAAGACCTGAAGTAATTCTAGAGAAATTGAGTCAGCCTCTCCCTTGCTTCTCCCACTCTGCAGCTACTTTGCTGTTAAGGTAACCTTTCAGGGATTAAAGAGATTAACAACAAAGACTCAATCAGCACTTCAAAGAGAAGACATTTAGAAATAAGCAGACAAAATTCTAAAAGCTCTACTTTTAGAATTGCATACTCACAAAACAAAATTAAGGAAGCAAACTCCTTAGCTTTTAGAAGTTAAAAACATATGTGGAAATTTCTATAGAACACTGTGTATGCATGTAGGAGGAGGAATTAGATGAATGAGAGGATGGAAGATGACATAAGCCAAGAGTGAATAGTAGGGAAGGGAAAAATGATTGCCCACATTATGCAGGGAAAAACCCAACAGCTTATTACTGTTTAATCTTGTAATAAATTACTGGATAAAGAAAAAAAAATCCTTAATCAGCTGGTATGCGAAGTTGGATTTGATTATTCTGGTACTGTGTTTGTTATCTAAAATGTATGCAACTGAAATAACTTTACAACTTAATTTTATCACCCTTTGACTAGCAACAAAATATTAAGGAATGCATCTGTCATAAAAGTCAAGGCTCTCTTTCTGAAGCACTGAACTCTTTTTAGAAATAGATACAGATGAGGAGTTCCTGTTTGCTCTGTAAAAGTCCATCTGTTCAAAGAAATGCTGATCCAAGGTATGTTATTCACAAGCCACTCATTTCCCATTAGTTAAATCATTAGACTACACTGGTGTCTGCAGCAAACTACGTGAGTGACTTCAGCAGCTTGTTCTTCCTTTGAAACAAATCCTCTCCTACTCCTGTTGGTTCTGATCAGCATGCCAATGCATTTGGTGAGGGGATTAGGAGTCAGCTTGCTGGAGGTCTACCAGGAAACCATGTTAACAAAGGCAGGAACTAAAAGCAGATGTCTTGTTCTGCATTCTAGATGAAAAAAACCCTATGTTAGAATGTTTTCAGAAGCTAAAATGATTACTGGAAGGACAGCTGAAGGCTAGCAGGAGGCTGCCCACAAAAATCAATAGAAAAATAGAATAGCCCAGAAGTAGTAATCAAATGAGATCTTAGTGACATCTAATTAGTTCCAGAAGTTGTCTACCCATTGGTTCCTTGGGACACAAGGTTATAGGGAGTGCTTCAAGAAGGGTCTCCTACTGGCGTGAAGAAAAATGCTAGACCTTTCTTTGAAAAAGGTGATTTTAACTCGGGTGGATAAACAGTTACAGTTAGCTGTTTCAGAGCAAATCAGTCTGCAAATGCCTCTAAACATCATGTTAATTTTCCCCCACATGCTCTACCCATTGGCATCAAGATTTTGAGAGCTAGATGTTAGCCTCTGAAACCCTGAGACCAAGTCCCACACTTGATGTAATGGATTTGAAAACAAAACCCATTTGCTAGGGAAAAAAAAAAATCAAGAAAAATTGGGAGTTTCCTTTTGGGGCCGATCTGCCAATCTTGCACTTCTGTTACAATACAGCATGTCCCCAGATGCTTTCTGAGACTTCATCATGATGCAAGGCAAGGAACAACAGCCACACGTAGCCATTCCAATGTGCTGCAAAGAGAAAGACCCTCTCGGAAGTAGCTCTCTTTTCAACCTCTGGACTAAACTGGGTACCAAAACTGTACAAGAACTAAATTGAAGAGCAAAAGAAAAATCACTAAGGGGAAGGGTAGGTTGCAACATTTCTGTTACCCATTCCTTTTGATTACTGAAATTATTCATACAGCCAAAAAGAGCAAATAAGTAATTTTTCACTATGAAGAGTGAGTCATTAGAAGAATAAGCAAGTCAAATCTTTTCAGAATGATAAAGCAAGACTGCCTGCCTAAAACAAACAACCCCAAAACATCTAAAACCCAACCCCCTCATGCTACATAACATAAAAAATAATTTACTTTGAGGTTCACAAACTGCTAATAAAAAGTAACTTGCCATGTTTGTAAAGGAAAATAAACAAAAGAATTGCCCTGTGGTCTTTGCAGAGTATATGAAGTTTTAAAAAACTATGCAGTTTTTATCATGTAAGATCATTTATCTTTTATGAGCTGTCTCAAATTGCTAAGTTTGCTTATTTTACCATGAACAACCAATGCCATTTTGAAGAAAGATGTTCTACCAGATTCAGTTTTAAAAGTAGCAATGACATCAGTGTAACAAGACCTTTGAGAGCCTGTATCATTGTGCCCTTAAAGTGCAACTAACATGACACTGTAATTAATCATAGAATCATAGGTCAGCTTGAGTTGGAAGGGACCTTAAATATCATATAGTTCCAACCCCCCCACCATGGGAAGGGACACCTTCTACTAGACCAGGTTGCTCAAAGACCCATCCAACCCAGTCTTGAACACCTCCAGGGTTGGGGCATCTACGACCTCCCTGGGCAACCTGTTCCAGTGTCCCACCAACCTCAGAGTGAAAACCTTCTTCCTAATTTCTAATCTAAACCTATTCTTTTCCAGTTGGAACCCATTACCCTTCATCCTATCACTACAAGACCTTGTAAAAAGTCCCTCCACAAATTTCTTGTAGGCTCCCTTCAGATGTGCAAGGCTGCAGTGAGGACTTCCCGCAGCCTTCTCTCCTCCAGGCTGATCAACCCCAACTCTCTTAGCCTGTCCTTGCAGGAGAGGTGTTCTAGACCTCTGACCATCTTCATGTCCCTCCTCTTGACCCACTCCAACAGATCTATGTCCTTCTTGTGCTGGGGACTCCAGAGCTGGACATAGCACTCTAGGTAGGGTCTCACCATAGTGGAGTAGAGGGGGGAGAACCACCTCCCTCGACCTGTTGGTCATGCTTCTTTTGATGCAGCTCAGGATATAGTTGCCTTTCTGGGTCATACTTGCACATTGTTGGCTCATGTCCAGCTTTTCATCTACCAGCACCCTCAAGTCTTTCTTCTGAGGACCGTTCT
Source organism: Brachypteracias leptosomus (assembly GCA_013401335.1). Lineage (NCBI taxonomy): Eukaryota > Metazoa > Chordata > Aves > Coraciiformes > Brachypteraciidae > Brachypteracias > Brachypteracias leptosomus. The sequence continues at coordinate 35,171 of VYZX01011382.1, forward strand.
CAATACATACTCTACCTGGCTTGTACTTGTGCTTGGGATTGCCCTGACTCAGGTGCAGGACCATGCACTTGGCCTTGTTGAGCTTCATGAGGTTGGCATGAGCCCACCTCTCAATCCTGTCAAGGTCCCTCTTGATGACATCCCTTCCCTCCAGCGTGTTAACCATACCACACACCCCGGTGTCATCTGCAAAGTTGCTGATGGTACACTCAATGCCACTCTCCATGTCAATGGCAAAGATGTTAAATAGCATGGGTCCCATTACCGATTCCTGAGGAACAGCATTTTCACTGGTGTTCACTTGGACACCAAGCTGTTGACTGCAACTCTTTGAGTGCAACCATCCAGCCGGTTCTTTATCCACTGAGTCGTCCATCCATCAAACCAATATCTTTCCAATTTTGGGACCAGGATGTCGTGTGGGACAGTGTTGAATGCTCTGCACAAGCCCAGGTAGATGATGTTGCTCCTCCCTCATCCACAGACACTGTAACTCCATTGTAAAAGGCCACCAAATTTGTCAGGCATGGTTTGCCCTTGGTGAAGCTACATTGGTTGCCACCAATCAACTCCTCATTTTCCATGTGCCTTAGCAAAGTAAAAAGTGAAGATAAAGGAAGAAGCATAAAAATAATAAAATAAAATGACACTGAAGCAATTATTTAAGTTGATAGAATTTCAATGTTTACCACACATCTTTGCAGTTCTACATAGAAAAATAACTATAACTCAGCACTATTAGAACTTAGGCTGCCCATAGACTAATGTCCTGGTTCGGCCAGGATAGGGTTCATTTTCACCAGGAGTTGCTATTCAATACCATACTGACATCTTGTCCAGCGCAGGCAGTGCAGTCCTGGCTTTGTCTCACCAGGGTTGCCTCATTCTGTGTCTGTAGCTGTATCCCTGCGGTCTGTACATTTTATACCTCTTGTTTTGTACATTGTTATCCCTGTTGCTGTTACTGTTATTGTGATTGTTGCTTTTGCATCACTGTATTAAATTCCCCTTATCTCAACCCACAGGGTTTGTATTTTGCTACCTCTCCTGATCCCATCTGGGGGGTAGGGGGGCAGCAGCTACATGGTGCCTGGTCCTGGCAGGGTTTAAACCACCACAAATAAAAATATATTTAAAAGAAAACAAACATCCTCATTATCACTGAGCAATACAATGTGAAATTTTTGCTCCTAATGTTTCTACAGAGCAAATCCTGCTTTTATCATGATTATACAAACATATTCAAGAAAAATTCTGGGGCTGTTCTGGTAATGCTTTTGATTTCATAGAAGCAGAACAAACCCCAGATTGTTTGCTAATAAAGCTACAGCTAGCAAACGCAGTGTAGCAAACAGAGGACTCCGTACAAAGAAATTAAAAGCAATGAGTATAAAATTGCTTTTCTTGATGGACATTTTGCATTTCAGAGTTAAAAGCTGTTGGAAATATTACACATTTCTGTTCTAGTTTATGTTTTTTACAGGAATCAATTTTAAATTTGCATTAAACTGAGATGAATCTTTCTACTGGAGTAGTTAGTTATCTGGCTGACAAGATCACTACAACTATGGTTGGAAGGAATACCAGATATCAAAACACTACCTGGAAAATTAGGATAAGCGGGAATTGCATAAAAAAAAAGAAGGTCCTCCAGTCCTTCATGTCCTTCCATGACTTTTTGACTTTTTTTAATGGAAGACAAGAAGTTCGATGGAAGTGTGCTTCCTCTGAGGTTTGAATAACTTAGACGTAGGAGACCTGCTCAGACTTTGGACATCGTATCTATGAAGGAGACTGAGGCTTTCCAGTCCTCCAATTTGAATCATCCCAGACAAAGGCTTCTCTCCTGAAGACACACCTACCGTCCTTGTTGGAAGTAACAGGTAAGAGATGGAGCTGCCCCAGCAGGCAGTACAACCCTTGTACCAATCCACATCAGGCTCTACCATCCAACTGGAAGGTCCCACTGGATGCCAGGTTACAAAGTTGAAGAACAATTAACTACAGCAACAAGATCTAACAAGAGAAGTGGAATTAAGGATTATCAGTAAGGAAAAGTCAGGATAGATGTGAGAACTCTGTTTTCCTTCTCAGTCACATCTACCATTTATCTGGATCTAACATGTAGGATATCCTCCCACTCACTCTGTATTTGGACAGACGAATTTGTAGAGGCAGACTTTCATTTTAAAGACAAGCAGACTGCAGGAGCATCTTGGAGACAATCATCATCATGGGTGACATGTGACTGGCTCTGCATAATACATAGTCATAAAATTGTGTTTATTTATAATCAGAATTTCCCCTATACTATCCAAGATAGTGTAGGTTTCCTTTGACTAGATGTATGCAAGCATAGCAAGAAAAGGTGGCTTTTCCAATCAGACAAGTAAGTGGTCAGAAGGGAGGTGGAAGCAAGCAAGCCTAGTGCAATTTAAAAGACTTTTCTAATGAAAGAAGATCTAGTTAAGTATCCTGTTTTCAGTAGTGACCTTTGCCTCTAACCACGAGCTCTTTCACTGTGGGACTGGGCATGGACTCTGACAACAAATGAAGTTGTCTCTTTGTAGAATGAGTAACCAGCAGGAGATGCCTTGGAAGACAAGAGGACCAGGATGAGCACAGAATGCTCCAATCTGCACTAATCTGTAGCTCAAAAAGTCCACAGTCAGACGGAGACTAAGGACTCAGCTACACGACAAAAGTCCTACAGATGTGAGCTAGCTTATGAATTTAAACTAATGTAGTTATGTTGATGCAACATCTGAACAGGATTTACATTCTAGTATAAGTATGTCTTCACTTGAATTGTTTTATGTTGCCTGGTTTAAGTCAGAATAATCTTATCCAAGAAAATAAAAATGATGATATAGATGTAAATGATAATGATATAGATGTAAACATCGTAACTTTCTGTTCTAGACAAGGCTTCTGAATACCCACTGTGAGTGTCACAGCCATGACCTGAACTGAGGTCTTCCAAGTGCGACTTGTAGCTGCCTAACTTTTACTCTGATACAGCTGAGCAAGGCTTCCTAATCAAAGCTGTTCAAGCATCTGAAAAAGCACACTCCTGTCATCAACCTCCTTGCCTTCCAGTTGTTCAAATGAGCAACCTCCACTTCAGCTGGAAGCTGCCTACTCTGTGTGCAAGGCAACAGAAAGCACAAAAGAAAGATGATGCCAGTCGGAAAAGAAAAAAACAAAAAAACTCCCAACACCCCAAACCCATCTGCAGTAGGCACAGAGCTTAACTGGGGGTAACTGACTAAAAGCCACAGAGTGCTGCTTCTAACTTCCAGAGCAGAGTAGAGAAAATACGTCAAATTTAAATGTTTAAACTTCATTAAAAAAAGCCCTATCAATTGCTAAATAGAACTTCTATTTTAATAAAAGTTTGCTTTCAGGATCTGTTCTGAATTTTCAGTGATGTCACCATATTGTTCACACCCAGAAAGAGTGAAAAGAAGACTACTAGGGAATCCTATGGAACTCACAGACATAATTTATTTGGTGAGTATTTGACATACTGTTATTTTACATTTACACATGGCTGCTTTGTAGAGATGAATTTTCCCAGCTGTTTGCCCAATGTCATCCTAAGTTGAAAGTACATTCCCCTTTATTCTCAATGCTATTTTATCCAAATATAATTTATATGATTAGCATGTTAACAACTATCAGTAATTAAAGCATTTAAATCCAATTCCTGACAAAATGTTACCGTTCATTTATTCAAGGGCCATATGTTCATATCTCCTTCAGCAATTAGCTCTTTGCTGAACAGGCATTTCAAGAAGCCAGCTGGAAAATACCAACCTATTGTCTAAAACAAAAGGTAAAAGTATGGATAAACAATTACAACTGTTCTTCATGATGAAATAGCTTATGTTTTCCTTTGTTCATAAAAAACACACGAAAAGTACAATTAAATTGTAAACAAATGCAAAATTAAACAACACCTGCTAAAAAACATCCTCAATAATAGGGAAGAGCTGGATGTCATTTTAACTAAACAACAATTATTACCCTAATAGCCATCATTACTGCTGTTTTATTGCTTTCTATACTGACATATATAATAGCGTTCAAAGGCAAGAAGAACAGAAGAAATTACCTTAATTAGCATGTCAGGCATCTTGCATAATACAGGCCACAGGGCTGCCCTAAATGAATTCCTCTATGGTTTTGAATGTACACACATGCTCAAATTCATTCAAAGTGATCTGTTATGGAAAGTTTACCCACACTGGATAAGCCCTAAATTTAAACACAGTAACCACTAAAAGTATATGACTTGTGTTCCATTTGAATTTAATGCCAACATCCAATCAGTAACCTTCTTACATCTTCGCTTTGGAGCCCTACCACCAACCCATTTCTGTTCTCTAAGTAGATCACGGCTCCCTTTAACCTTCCCCTAGTCAAGATTGATGCCATCCCACTAGACTCCAGTCTAGCAAGTTGCTTTCCAGTCATTCATCCACCTCATTTTCTACAAGGTTCCTCATTTTTTTCAGTGCCTCTCACTAACAGGGACCACCAGGAACAGACATGGTATTCCAGGTAAGGAATATTTCTTAATCCTTCTTTCATAGAATCACAGAACGGTTTCAGTTGCGTAATACCTTAAAGACCATCTAGTTCCAGCCCTCATGGTCATGGGCAGGGACATCTTTCACTGATCAGGTGGCCCGGAGTCTCATCTAACCTGACCTTATGTTTCCAGGGATGGGGCAACTAACACATCTCTGAGCAACTTGTTCCAGTGTTTCACCACTTTCATTATAAACCATTTCTTCCTTACAGCTAGACTGAATCTATCCTCTTTTAGTATAAAACCATTATCTCTTGTCCTAGGACCTACTAAAAAGACTGTTCCTGTCTTTCTTATNATCACATGGGCCTATTTGAGACTGTACTATTTATTTTGGCAGCCCTTATGACTCTCAGGTCTTTTTCAGTACTGCTCTAGGACAGAAATTTTCACATTCTGAAAGCACAGCCCACATCCTTCTTGCTAGAAGTATGATAATAATTTTGCTGTATTAAACAGGCACAATTGGGGGGGGGGGGGGGGGG
>VYZX01011388.1:8655-37764 GCA_013401335.1 Brachypteracias leptosomus
ACAAGAAAAAACCAAAATTGTAAGTATGGTAATATTTGATTTATTTTTTTGATATGTTAAACTAGGCTGGGAGTTCTGGTGTGTTGAGATGAACTTCTGTACTTAAAAAGCAGTAAAAGCTTGGATTGGTAATCTTGGATTGTTCTGTGTTGTGTGTGTAGAATAGTGACAGAATTTTAACTAAGTTGGGAAAGAGAGCACTATTGTCTTGCCTTATGAACACCCAGAACAGTGTTCTGGATTGAAAATTAATTTCAGACGGCATTGTGAAATAATTTTTCAGTACAGATTCAGGGATTGCCTTTCTAAATCTTTGAGGGCACTGTGTCTTTTTTATTCTTTGTAAATATGTTTGAAGTCAGCCTTATTATCACTGTTTGAGCTGTGTTGCCATAGCTTCCATAGGTAGCGTATGTTGATAGTGCCATCATTCTCGTAGTAAAGTTAGTCAGTATGTCTCAGGGAAAAAGAGATTTAATAAAATGCAAGGTTTAAGCTTAGGGGCAGGGAGAAAGAAAGAAAAGAGAAGAATAATGAATAAGATCTTGAGGTTTTTTTAAGGTTTATAATATTTAAAAGGAAAGGTACACTTACTTAGTGGGACTGACAGCTGTTAATCACTTAGACGCTTGAGAGTTCTACTCTCATCATTTTCCTTTATTCCTTTGAAATATGTAAAAGAGTTCCTGAATTTTTGTATTGTGATTTTGAAAAAGGAAGTTTCTGAAATATTTCAGATGTCTTTAAACAGTTGATTGTAAAACATTTGTTCTTCTTAAGGTCTAAGATCAGGGTTTAAGTTTCTAGTGCCAAACTTAATAATAGATTCTTAAGCAGTTCAAGCTATCCAAGAAAATGTTTGGGGGTTTTTTGTTGTTGGTTGGCTTTTTTTTTTTTTTTTCCTTTTGGTAACAAAGTCACCACAGAGGAGAAAACCCTCAAGATTTCAGTGCATCTTAAACTTGTATGAAGAAAGTTATTTCATTCTTGGTGTGTGTATATATAATATATTCAATTAAGAGTAAAAGCCATGTCAATTTTTCTTCCAGAGGCCTCGTGGACAGAGAGATTCCAGTTACTACTGGGAAATAGAAGCGAGTGAAGTCATGCTTTCTACCAGAATAGGGTCAGGTTCTTTTGGAACAGTTTATAAAGGCAAATGGCATGGTAAGTCCTTGACAAATATTACCATCTTCTCAAAATGTTGATATGGTAGGACAGCAACCCAGAAAAAGGTAACATTACTTCTGATAGTGCTGTGTGCTTATCTACCACCAAAGGTACCTGATGAGCAATACTAATTTCCCAATATTAGCAGTGGGGAGATTAAAGTGAAGAACAGGTATCAGACTCTGAACTGTGCAACTGCCGTCTACGTGCTCACTGTGTGGGAGCCAACGCTGTTTTCATTATTACTGTGTTCTACAACAACATGTTTTCTGAAAAGATTTTGCTTTCCGCTAGAACAATTAGCTGAGAAATTTCACAGCCTGATACTAAACTGTACTTAACTTTTTTTTTTTTTCTTAACACCTCTGAGGCTTAATTAGCATGCTTATGTTCAAGGTGGAAGGGAAAGGAAATAAGCATAAATTGCTTTTATTGTGGAGTTTTTCTAAGTAAAAGATGATTGATGCGAGAGCTGATGATATCAGGTTAGCTGGAGTACTTCGAAAAGAGGCACACTGTAGAACTAGAGAATTAGTTTCCAAATTCAGGGCTTGTGATTTAAAAAGAAACACACACAGACCCCTCCAGGCCCTAAATTAAATAGCATTAGTATCATAAAATACACTGAGAAAAAAAATCTGGGAACTTATCTTCCACTCTATTTTAAAAGAATAAATATTAGTATGTCTTAAAGCCCAGATATTGCCACTGTCAATGGAAGGACTATTTGCTAAAAGTTACATTCATGAACATTTAAACTGATTTTCACTATATAAGTGAAATGGAACATAGGAATCAAGAGGAGAAAGAGGTTAAGATTTCAGTAAGCAAACAAGAATTTCTTCTTAATATTTATTTTAATAAAACATTTGTAACTCTTCATGTATCAAGTATTTTGATGTGTTAAAGAGGAAATGCATGGAGCTACCTCCTCAGGAAGAACCCTTGATTGTGTACAGAAGATGGCTGTAGAGCTCTCTCCTGACTCAGTATTGATAAGATCCAATATCTTATTTATGGTGACTGTTTATAGTTTTCCTAATTTCTCAGGAAATTTGAAGTTAAATTACTAATTTATTTTTCTTTTTTGTAACCATCATTTGTGGTGTGGTCTGAAGATTTAAAGTTTCCTATTTCTTGCAAGTCTTTTCTGTTAAAAATTGAAGAAACTGGGAGTTCACTATGCAAATCAGTTCAACTGCAGACTTTTTGGTAGTAACCTATTCTAGTAGCACAAATGCAGCAATAAAAATGTCTTGCTGAATCTAAATGAAATTGACTGAAGTGGGCAGATGCTGCAGAGGAAACTCTAGATCAAATTAGAGATGCTGGACCCCGTAACATGCCCGGCTATGAAGAGCTGTTTTCATTGGACCTGTGGGGAGCACCCATGGAGGGCCGTGTACAACTATGTACAAATTGGGTTGGGTTCCCAACAGACTTCCCTGACTTCCAAAATAAAAATGAAGTGTCAAGGACGGTTGTGCCCTGAGGAGTGTTTGTCTGGTTGAACAGGTATCTATTGCACTCCCATATTTTTCCAACTTGTTCTGATGGTTAAGTACTAATTTTCATGTTTGCACCACTTCTGTTAACAGACCCCATTTGGATCCTGTAGTGTCCTGTAGCATGCTTCTAAATTTAAAAGGCGGAAAGAGAACCAAGGCAGTTTAAATGGGTTGGAAGACTACCAATCATAAACATTCACATTTCCCCTTTGACCCTGGTAATCAGTTCTAGGGTGTTGGTGGTTGGGGGGTGGCGGAAGCTGCTTTGTCTTCAGATTGATGCTGAACTAAACAAGTGCTATTGTGTATCTGTTTTTGTAGAGAAAACTGCTTGGGGAAATGCCAGCAAGCCTAAAAAACAGTGTGGCACCTGATTAAGAACAGTGTAAGGGTTAAAAATGTCTTCATCTGTGGACCAAGGATCACAGTGGAGAATATATTGAAAAATAATGTGAAAATATTTGGCTTGTAGTCAGTGAGTGTGGTATCATTGCCTTGTTCAGGCATAGCTCATAGCAATAGACTTCAAGTATTAGTAGCCCATCTATTGGCCTCGCATTGTATGTCAATAGGAGTTTCAGGAGGAACCTGCTGCTTCAAAGCCTATAGTTTTGGTAGTGATACAAAGGTGTAGTCTTCCTACCAGTCGTGTTCTCCTGTCCTGGTCTGTAAGCAGAGAGATCTATAAGTTATAAAACAGTATGTGTACTGCAAATGTGAGATGATTCTCTTCATGAGGATGAAATAGGAAGTATATTGCATTTCCTAAAGCTAAAGGATGACGATATAAATGTATAGTAACATGTTCAGTATTTGTGCATCTTTGTGACTTCAAACTACGGTGGAAGATACTGCAGTTCACTCAGGCTACTCTGAAACTCCCAAGTACCAATTCCTGTATCCTTATACTTTGTTGGCAGTGGTTTTTTTTTTTAATTGAATGGTTGTTATATATTCAGTTAGTCATTATATTCTAGAGACATGGTAACAAATTTTTCACATATATTTTTGAAAAGAGACCATATTAAGAAGTAGATCAGTGATTGTGGCAAGAGAGGAAGCTGTCACTTGAAGTTATTTTACTGTAGGTGATGATTCTGTAACACAAAGTGTCAGCAGCCGTTAAACTGTGGGAGAAGGCTGTGTTGGAGTATGACATCTCTCAAATCTTTCTACTCTGAAGTTTCAGTTTTTCTAAGCTGCTGTTACTTTTCTGTGACAGCGTCAAGTCAAGTTTATCCCCCTTTTACATTCTAGAATGCCATCCCTCTATAGTTAAAATGAACATGACACTTGCTGCTTTCACTGAGGAATCGGTGGATCTTGCTGTTAGTGCTTTTATTTTTGTTAGACCAGTTGACTTCATTCCACTATTGTACCTTTTTTGAATCAGTTCAATTCTACTGTTTTCTGGATATACACTGTGTAAAGGTTTTTACAACTTCATTCTCTGGAAATAGGCTCTCAACAGGTAATGCTGGATCATCCTACATTCCTCTGTATCACCTTTTGATAGATTCTGAAATTTACATCAATTACTGACACTGAAAGCAATTCAAATAAAGCTTTTAACTAAAATTTTATAATGTATCAACTTAAAGAGCAGTTAAGGTACTCTGCTTTCTGTGGTCCCCAAATTTATTAAAATACTAAAATCAGTTACATCATTCATGATTTTTCTGCTGTTTTTAGAGAGATTTATCCCTCCTGTTTCTGAAATTTAGCAGTATTTAAATCTAGAAAGTTTGTTTTTTAAATAAAGCTTATATTTAAGAAGGATGTGTGTATATACATATAAAAATAGTTTTATATATGTATATACATATAAAAATAGTTTCTTATATATAAACTTATAAACATATATAAAAATTTGTATTTTTCTATAATTATATGTGTGCTAAAGCTGGATACAAAAGGGAAAGCGCTGAAACTTTGGATACTATTTGGAGGCTGGGAGACTCTGATGTCACTGTGCTTGATATGATGTGCTGCAAATGCACCTACGCTAGTAAACCGTTCTTTTCAGCAATAATTTGAGCTTTTTGTAGCTTCATATCTTACAAAAAGCTTACGTGTAGTTCTGGCTAGCAATAGCTGTTAGAAGGGAGGCATGTGAACAATTGGTGACTTTTTCCATTAGAGTGAAATTCAGGTAAATGAATTGCTTGATACTCTGGAAGTTTCTATGTCTGCAGGAAAATCTTGACCTATGTAAAAATTAGTAGAGGTGTACTGTGCAAAATTACGAATTTTAAGTATACTGTATATTAATGTTATTTCGGGAAACAAACAAATGTAAAATGGTAAATGTATTTTCAGGGGATGTAGCAGTGAAGATACTAAAGGTTGTAGATCCAACCCCGGAACAGTTCCAGGCTTTTAGAAATGAAGTGGCTGTATTAAGGTGAGTTTGTAATTTCATTGCTCAGTTCTGTTATTCCAAGACACTGTATTTGCTACACTTCCTTTAGGCCCTCTTGTCAGAATTTTTTATGTTTGATAGACACAAAAAACCAGATCTCCAGAGAATAATAAGAAAAAGAGAGCGTGTAATAGTGCCCTAAATATTGTTGTGGAGCTGTGAGATGGCAATCATAATTTAGAGTATTTCAATGGTTCTGCTCTGGTTCTGCAAGTTACCTTTTCAGATAAGTAATACTAACATCCATGATTGTTTAGATCAACATTTTGCTTGTAAAAGGTGAGTATTAATCAATTCTGCCATAATTCTCATCACCAGACAGAATACTAAAACTGTACCATTTAAAATGCATCATAATTAAAAAAATCATTATATAAATGTGTATTCTGATCTATGTAACTCACTCCCGCTTTCAAATACTGTTTTTGTAGGGTCCAACTGTCTCTACTGTTAATTCTGAAACTGTATCAGTTAGACTGCGTAAGAACTATCTTCTCATTTGTTAATTCTTCTGCAGTTTATAATTACGCTTTTGTTTCCTGGTGGGATTCAGTCTTCTGTCTAAAGTTGCCTCTTTTTCACAGCTTTCAGGGCGATTTCTGTTACTCCAGGAATTCGTTCAAATACTACTTGCAAGCCTGATTGTTGGTTACTGATTTCAAAACCCTTAAATTTTCATATATTTTTCTTAAAGATAGATTTAAAATAACTTCCTTGGAACTAGAAGGAAATACTTAAACTAAACAGCAGAAAATCAGCTGGTTTTATATAAATATTACAAATTGGCAGTGTAGTGTATTTTTATTATTTTTTAAAAACAAACTTTACACACACATCCACCTCACAAAAGTTTTGCAGGAAACTCACATTTTTTGAACTCAAAAGCTGAAATATGTTTCTTCAGCCAGGAATGCATTTTTAAAAGAATTCAAAAAGATTTTCTTTAAAGATACTAACTTCTCTTTCTGCTCCTTTCTATTAGGAAGACTCGGCATGTTAATATTTTGCTTTTCATGGGCTACATGACTAAAGATAACCTAGCCATTGTTACGCAGTGGTGTGAAGGAAGCAGTCTGTATAAACACCTGCACGTGCAAGAGACCAAGTTCCAGATGTTCCAGCTCATTGACATTGCCCGGCAGACAGCACAGGGAATGGAGTGAGTAGGATAAACAATACTGGCTCTTTTTCTTCTTGGAATGGTGCTTCCCTTCTTTTCTGAAACCCTAATATGCAGAGCTACCACGCTAAAGTCAGAATAGTTCAAAATGGTATCCTAAGTAGCGGGTTTGTGCAGCCTTAATTCAGCACTGTGTGTGCATTCTTACTGCAATTTTGGATTTTTTTCCCCATGGATTCTTGCCTTAGTTCATGTTAGACCAGAAGTCACTTAACAGTCAGCTACTCTATTTTGTCTTCTTTTGTAGCTTGAGGTCTTACCTCAATACACTAGATTAGATCCTGTCATAAACATAGAATTATTTTTTTATTTTCTTCCCTGTGTTATGTACAATAACACTGCCGTGTTTGGCAAACACTAATTTAAATTCACGGTACTTTGGTGAGATGAGGGGCTGGCTGTTCATTTTCTACAGTTACAGGGCTCGCACATGCAGATATATTTTGGAAGCATTCTCCAAGTGTCTGAGTTGATACAGTGACCACCTTGTTACTCCTCCAGAACATGTTATAGCGCTTGTAACAGAAGATACTGATGCTGTCAGTGCTCTTCCATTATGTAGAGCAGGACCTAGGTTTCCAGGCAGAAAACTAGGGATGTGGTGGATTGAGGACTGGCTAAACAACACAGGTCAGAGCATTGTGATCAGTGGTGAAGAGTCTAGTTGGAGGCCTGTAGGTCATGGTGTTCCCCTGGTATCAGGACTGGGTTCAGTCTTGTTCAACATATTCATCAGTGACCTGGAAGAAGGGCCAGAGTGGACCCTCAGCCAGTTTGCTGATGATACAAAACTGGGAGGAGCGGCTGACACACGAGAGCTGCGATGCCATCCAGTGAGACCTGGACAGGCTAGAGAGCTGGGTGGAGGGAATAAGGGCTAGTTGTAGAGTCCTGCATCTGGGGAGGAATAACCCCCTGCACCAGTACAGGTGAGGGGTTGACCTGCTGGAAAGCAGTTCCATGAAGAAGGACCTGGGAGTCCTGGTGGACAACAGGTTAGCCATGAGCCAGCGGTGTGCTCTTGTGGCCATAAAGGCTAGTGGTCTCCTGGGGCACATTAAGAGTGTTACTAGCGGCAGGTCGAGGCCATCTCTGGAGTATTGTGTCCAGTTCTGGGCTCCCCAGTTCAAGAGACAGGAAACTACTGGAGAGAGTCCAGCTGAGGCCACAAAGATTCTGAGGGCTCTGGAGCACCTCTGTGCCAAGGAAAGTCTGAGAGACCTGGGCTGTTTAGCTGGAGAAAAGACGACTGAGAGGGGATCTGATCAGTGCTGATCAGGGCAGGGGGCAAGAGGATGGAGCCATACTATTTCCACATGTGTTGTGACTGCACATTGAAGCAGTTTGTAACAAGTAAATTTAGCATAGCATTCATATTTCATGCGTATGAGGACAGCACCCAGTTTTCTAGGGCATCCCCCAGTTTCGGAACAGTGATGCCCTCCTCTTCCTGAGATACGTTTACTGTGTCACTCCTGCTGTCCGTAATGCTCAAGGCAGTTGTTGGCTTGCAGTTGCTGTTTCTCTTTTCCCAAAGCAGATGCATCCTATAAACTGAGAGGTTGGTGAAATGGTGGAATATGTAAATAAACTGTCACAGCATCTGCAGTAAATTGAAAGACCAAGTAGATGTGAACAGCCTTTGTAATGGCGCTTTTCCGTTTTTTCTTTCACAGCTATTTACACGCAAAGAACATCATCCACAGAGACATGAAATCCAATAGTATCCTTTCCTGACTTAATCCTAGGTCCTGTAATGGGAGAGTGATTTGCTGTGAACATGGAGCTTTTTGGGGGAGGGGTGTTGAAGTAGCAATTTCAAATGTATGTAACTGCTGATGAGGGATTCTGGTTGACAAGTAAGAAGTTACTTTTTATTCAGGACTTTATGGAATATAGGCACTTGCTTAGCAAACTGTTGTGATAAAAGATGTGCAACAGTTGTGCTCAGAAAGTGTTTTCTTGCTGTTTCCCGTACATCATTGGCAGAAACTAAGCAAAAATCTTAATTTTTAAACTCAAGAAAAGGCAACATTTTACTGTTATATTTCTTGCAAAAATATAAATTTAGTATGCACATGGAGTAAAAATGTTGTGAACGGAGGTTTCACCTTTGAAAATACCTGCTTTGGAAATTGCTGAGGAGCATCCACTGAGCTGGCAGCAGAAATTGTAACTTCCTTTCATCAAATGCGAACAGAATGTTTTGCAAGTGTCATCATAAAAAAAAAAAAATCACCAAATTCAGTAGTACCATAATATGAGAGGATTCCCATTTTTAGTTAAGCCAGAAAAATAATCCTTTTAAGTATATAGTTTGTGCCTCATGATAACAGTGACCATTTTTGTGACATAAACTCTTCTCCTGACATGGAAATGAGAACTAAGAGTCTGTCATGATTTATTTCTGAATCATCTTTTTGAACTTAAAACATTTGTAAATGAAATGATAAAACGGTAGTTCCTTAAAATAACCCCAACAAAGAAAGTGCTGGTGTCTTAACAGACAAATCTGTTAAGGAGATTGATTACAGCAGATAGTACAGTGCTGTATATTTCCAGTTAAAATCATTAAATCTCGGGGAAATTTAAACTTTGGAGATCTGGCAGAGCTTTATGTAAATAGATTTGGTTTTGATATTTTGATGTTTCTACCTGTAGTTATTTTTTATTAGTTTTCTAAGTTGTGATGATTTCTATGTTCTTTCCCTGTGAGTCTCTTGACACCAGTTAAAGTACCTGCAGTCACTGATGTTAATTAACAGTTACCTCTATCCTAAGTCACCATAAAGACAAATGTACAAATAATGCTGAAAGATCTGATCTTGTTTAGTCTGAAATGTTAACTGTGTAAATATGGGTGCCATAAAACTACTTTTCCTCTGCTTAAAATCAGCAATATTCTTGGTTAGTTGTCTTGCATTTGTGATAACCAGATGCTTTGTAATCATGTCAGGAAGCTCAGAATTTACTCAAGCTTTCTACAGAATTTCTTTAACAAATGTTTAGATATATTTCTTCATGAAGGCCTCACGGTGAAAATAGGAGACTTTGGTCTGGCAACAGTAAAATCCAGGTGGAGTGGATCCCAGCAGGTGGAGCAGCCCACTGGTTCAATCTTGTGGATGGTGAGCAGAACACTGCTTTTAAATAGCTGCCTTTCAGTCTGTTCATCTATACTTTATCTGTTTAACACTATTTTAGAGCTTTAAATCTAAATGAATCAACATAAACTGTTAGTACTGCGTAGACTCTTACTCCAGCTGTAGGACAAGTTAAAAATGAAGACTGCAGTGCTGGAGTGCTTAACTGTCCACACTTAACACCATTCTTCACCTAAGGATTCTCCTGATTTCTGGAGTGATTTTCAATATTTAGGGCAGGCACAGGGCTATCAGTGGAACCACAAGGAGCTGCTCTGAGGGGAGAGGAGAGCTTTTCTCCTGCTCTAATCCTGCCTGTCTTGCTGGAGAACAGGCTTTAACCTGCATTGTGGTGGCTTTGTGGGATCAGTGAGACCCTGCCTTCATCTACATTCGTTGTGGCCTCTTCTTCCTTGGCTTCCTGCCTGGAACTTGTCCCTTCTCGCACACACTTGCTGATTGCACATTTGGCGACTGGGGAAAGGACAGGGAGTGCTTCCTGAAGTTTGGGACGGGCACAGTTCATCTTCAGTGTTGAGATAAGACATTTCATGTGTACCAAGATAGCACTGTCAGGCCACTGCTGCTCCCTACCCTGCTCCAGGGAGTTGCGGTAGCTGTTGAGGCTGCTCAGAACCACCACAGGTGAATGTCAGTTTGGGGACAGGAGTTCTCAAGTTTTACTGGAAAGCTTATGGAGTTTCTTCTGGTACTGCAAATCCTTGTCAGAGAAGACATTCCCTGCGATTACCTTTTGTTGAACTTCTGTTGGATCCTAAAAGGCAGTTTCACAATGTTTCTTCCAAAAATCACCTGGAGTAACCTTTCTATTTACTTTATTGAAGTGCCACATTTGAAAAGTGGAACCATGCCTGGTACCAGGTGAAAAAGCATCATTAAAATTATTCCAGAATGTCCTATTTGGCACTCGGATATTTTGTTGATGTTTCACTAGACCCATTTTTATTAAGAATATGCAGTTTACTTAAATTCTACCCACAGACTTATCAGCAATGTTTTCTGGTTTACAGATAGTGCATGCAGCAGCGTTTGAGGCATGTACGTCAGGGAGGTGTAACCAAATAAAAATGAGCACTATGTATTGGTACAGCTTAAATCTCTTGCTGTTTAGCACTGAATGAGCTGAAGGGGTTAACTGAAACAGGTTTTCCTTTTAAAAAATTATTCTGTGTTACAAGGCTTGCAGCCTTCATTGGCGCTTCTTTTTTTTCTGGGGGAAAAAAACCCCTGCATTTTTGCTCTGTGCAGAAGTTTTTTTTCTCATCTTAATCATTTCTAGACCATATGTGTTGAGTTGTCATTATGTAGAAGATGAGATTGATTCTGTTTCCTTGAAAGCTGCTCTAATCTCTTACTGGGTTTTTGTTGTTGCAGTGTTGTACTTTAATTAGTACTTTGCTTAGTAATTCTGAGGGGTTTTGTTAAAGGAAAAAAGTCGTAGTCAACAGGAAAGATACTTTGATGGTTTATGTCTTGGTTTATTAAATTGTTCAGTGTTGTTTCTTTTAAGTTCTTCAGCTTCATAGTTTTGCTTTGTTTTGCAAAGATGTGAAAACACTCTAGCATTTCTTCCCTGCTCTTTGCTATCTGCTATTTCCTTTTTGGCTTTCACTTTTCATGTAAACGTTTTGGTATCAATTTTTCAACAGATTATTAACTCAGAATTTTATATTTTATATTTTTCCCCTTTAACATCTGTTTAAGGACTGATGGTGAGAGATTCAGATTCAGTTGTAGGCAAGGTGTAACAAAAGTCAATAAATAACTGGAAATCGGTATTTCTCTAATGGTAGAACGTTCACTGAATTAAAGTGGTCCTTTTTAATTTACTCTCAATTGCATTGATATTTATTAGTAAGATGTAGAGTAGCACTACCTGAACTTTTCCAGGGCTGTAGGTAAAACACATCAAAGACTTTGAGGTATCTTTTGTTCACTCATTTTTCATTGAGTTCACTCTTTCTGCTTTCAGAATATTCTACCCTTCTCTTGTCCTTTCTGATCCATGTTTCCTTTTATCCTCCTTCTGCAGGCACCAGAAGTGATACGGATGCAAGATAGTAACCCGTTTAGTTTTCAGTCAGACGTCTACTCCTATGGAATAGTATTATATGAACTAATGACGGGAGAGTTGCCGTACTCCAACATAAACAACCGAGATCAGGTAAGAAATATTCTTTGAATGCTGTGTTTTAATTCTGGGCGTAGTACATTTTGTTGTCCTCAAGAAATGTAAAATAAAGACAAATCATAGAATCATTTAGAAAAGACCTTTAAGGTCATTGAGTCCAGCCATTAAGCCAGCACTGCCAGGTCACCACTAAACCACGTCCCTCAGCACCACATCTCCATGGCTTTGAAACTTCTCCAGGGATGGGGACTCCACCACTGCCGTGGGCAGCCTGGGCCAGGCCTTGACAACCCTTTCAGGGAATAAATTGTTCCTCATGTCTGACCTAAACTTCCCCTGGCATAACTTGAGGCCATTTCCTCTTGCCCTGTTGCTTGCTCCTTGGGAGAAGAGACCAACCCCCACCTCACTACAACCTTCTTTCAGGGAGCTGTCAAGAGTGAAGTCTCCCCTGAGCCTCCTTTTCTCCAGGCTAAACAATCCCAAGTACCTCAGCTGTTCCTCACAAGACTTGTGCCTAGACCCTTCACCAGCTTTGTTGCCCTTCTCTGGACATGCTTCAGCCCTTCAATGTCCTTCTTGGAGTGAGGGGCCAAAACTGAGTCCAGGATTTGAGGTGCAGCCTCCCCAGTGCTGAGTCCAGGGGACCATCCCTGCCCTAGTCCTGCTGGCCACACTAGTGCTGATACAAGCCAGGATGCTGGTGGCCTTCTTGGGCACATATTGGCTCCTGTTTCGCTGGTTGTCAATCAGTACCCCCAGGTCCCTATCTGCCGGGCAGCTTTCCAGCCACTAAATGCAAAACAAGAATTGAAATGTTCAAAGCATGGTTTGTTTCAGCTATAAATCTGTGTAACTTAATCTTTGCTTCAATATTGACAGAGAGTTACTCAAAGGCAAAAAACCCATCTTTTTAATAAATATTTTAAGTGCCCTGATAATTTATTCATGAATTAGAGCTTTTGCTCCATCAGTAAAATCCTGATTTATATATTTGTGGTTATGTAAAATGTCCCTTTTGATGTGAAATACACTGCTCTTGTATCAGCAAGATTGGATTTCATGCTTTTTACAAAGAGAAGAAAACAATAGTGGCCATTGTCAAACTTTTTGGTATTGAATGTTAGTTTGTGTGATTTAGTCTTAGTATACTAAGTTGCATTCTTACCAATCAGTTAACCAGTAATCACGAAGCAGGACGTGAAGGACAGACGTCTCGGCTGCTCTCTTGACATGAATGATTTCTCTGGCTTAGCAAGTGTAGGACATGAAGTTAAGGCTCTTAGATGGTTTTAATCTGTTTTGCTGATCCTCAGCTGTGTTTTGTGTGTTTTCGTGGGGTTTTTTTGGTTTGGTTTTGTTTTTAATAAAAATCCTACAATGAGAAGTGTGTGTGTATATGAGGACAAACTACATAGTTTGTACTCCCAGTAGAAAAGGCCAAAGAATTGTACAAAGAAACTTCCTGTTAAGGAAGTTTTTTGATATTTTTAAGATTGTCTAGAAGTTGAGATATTGGAGTATGTTTTAATTCACAATATTGAAATTATATGAAAGCTTTAAATCACTACTGTCACAAAACATGTGACACTTGACCCTCAGTAAGTTTTCTGGGGAGGGATAGAATATTTCCTGGAGAGTAACACTGACATCTTATTTTAGCAACATTTTACTGACCTTTGTGGGATTTTTTTTCCTGAGTTAACATTGGTTGAAAAAGAAACAATAGCACAGTTAGTTTTGTTTGTCCCTCCTCCTCCCCAATAAGCCTCCCAAAGAAACTAACTCCTCTTAAACCACCAAACCTACCACTGTTCTACTGGGTAAATCTTACCAACACTGTATAGCTAACTACTAAGGTTACTGGGAGTCTGATGAAAATCGTAAACAGTGACCATATTAACTTGGACTAAACAGAAAATGTATTTTCCAGCACTAGTAACATCCTTTATTGTTTGCCTCAAAACAGAGCAAACCCAACCTTGCTTCCTTTCTTGCTGCATTAGTTACGATTAGCTCTGATGATCTCTTTCACCTTGCTGGCTGTGCACCTCTTTTTACAATATGTTTTGCAGAGATACCTGAAAATAGGATTGTTGTACCAAGTTGGCTGTTCATAACTGCTGAAACTGAGGCTCATTGGTCATCGTGGCCTTCAGCTGAAGGAGTTCACCATGTCATGGCCATGCCATGTAATATCTCCTGTTCCATTCTGAATGTGGTAGTTCCTTCACTTGTTGAGTGTTACAGACCACTGTGCTGCTGATTTAATCATGTCCTACATCACTCAAAGCAGGACCCTTGTTTTAGTTCCCTAACTTGGACAAATCTCCAAGGCTCTGCTGGTGCCTGTGCCTTGGGTGTGCACATCTAATTGCTTTGGGATACTGGAGCCCATCAAGCAGTGAAACAACATTTACAGCTTTGGTTTTCTGTTACTTGTGTGTGTTTTTCAGATTATTTTCATGGTTGGTCGAGGGTATGCTTCTCCAGACCTCAGTAAATTGTACAAGAACTGCCCCAAAGCAATGAAGAGGCTTGTAGCAGATTGTTTGAAGAAAGTAAGGGAAGAACGACCTCTGTTTCCACAAGTGAGTGTGTTTTCTGCCTGTAAGTTTCTGAGCATTTTATAAATAGCCATTAGTGTACAAAACATCTTCACAGAAATTTTAGATTGTATAAAGTGCAGCCTGCTTCCTATTTTTGTTTTTATTTGTATGTGTATTTTTCATAACCCAGCTGCCTCAGGCAGTTTGTAATTGTGGTGGTAAAGGTCATTAAAAACCACTATGCATGAGACACTAGAGCAGTTTACTTTGAACAGCTGACCCATTTTAGACATAAGCCAAAAAGAAAAATTCCTAACACAAGAAAAATGACATGTATCTTTGTATTTACATTTTCGTTCAGTGTAGGTTTGAAAGAAATGAGAATCTTCCCGTAACTATGAACAGGCAAAATCCACTGGGGGATGTAAATTCATGTAGCAATTTTTGGTGTTTTACAAAGGATACTTTGTTTTCCTGTCACTATGAGGATGGTGAAGGTACTTTCTTAATAGGAATCAGCTATCAGCAGATTTTGGAAAAATAACTTCTTGCTGCTGCAATCAAGTCTAACTTCTGCTGTTTAGAAAGTTCTTTCTGACTGTTGTTTTGGACAGTCTTAGGCAGAAGATTCAGTTCTTTCCCCATTCCTCTGGTGAAGAACTGCATCGGTGCTTGTTAATTGATCGTCATGCCTGTGAGATAATTAGAGGTATCCTCCCATCCTCTGAAACTCAGCAAGACTGCTCGTAGCAATGAAACTGTTTGGCAGAGTTTGGTTATTCAAACTGGAGTGTTCTAGAGCCTTGTTTTCAGTGCCTCCATTGGCTGTTGTTGCTCTTAACGATATGCTTAACGCCATCATCAGTAAAGGTATTACGGCTTAAATAGAGCTGCTTGGCAAAGAAACCACCTCTTAATTTTATGTTTCTCTCAGATTCTGTCGTCCATTGAGCTGCTGCAACATTCTTTGCCCAAAATCAACCGGAGCGCTTCTGAACCATCCCTGCACCGTGCTGCCCACACAGAGGACATCAACGCGTGCACATTAACCTCCATGAGATTACCCGTGTTCTAGGGTCATGCTCCCCTTCCCTCGTGCTCCCCAGTGACAGGAAAGGAACAAAAGTAACAGAAGTTGTGCTTTGAATGTCTTCATGTACAGGATCAGTGCCAGCAGGATTATCTGCATCCCAGTTTGAAGAACAAGCTGCTAAGGATTTCTGCAGTTCTCATCCTGCAGGGACACAATGCCACATTGCCTTTTTCTACAGTTTCTTTTACTGGGATAGTTAACAGATGTTAAATCAAGAGATCTATTACTATTTTTTTAATAGATGCACTTGAGCCTTATTTTTCCAATACACAGAAGCGATGGATGTTTCTTTGGCAGTGTTTCTGGATTGATTTGAATCTGTTGACAAGTAAGTGTTTTTCACAGCCAGGTTGGCTGGCCTTGGCATTGGAGGGGGGATGATGTGTTCTGGTGCTCCTTGATTGCCGCTTCAGGGTTAGGGAGCTTGGCCTGACGAGGCTGTCTGCAAAATAGATGGACAGAAGAGGAAAAAAACCAACTTCCTGGAAATCAGCTCCTGCCAAAGAGCTTTCATGAAGCCAATGAAATAAGTTAAAATGCTAATTCAACACAAAATAGTTTTGCAATAGTTTTGCACATAGAAGAAAAACTTGCAAAAGAATGGACTGTCTTCTGAATCGTCCTGCTCAGAGAAGGAAGCTAGCCAGCCCTCGCTATGGTCATCTGCAGTAACTTCAGCGGCTTACTTTGGTACTATGGACTTGTTCCTTGCAGCCCAGTGAGGCGGCGAGTGCAGAGACGGGCTTCGGGGCTGAGGAAAGGCTGATTAACACTATCTGAGTACTTCTGCAAAACGAGCGTAGTCTTCATCCCAGCTGAAGCTGCTGTCCGAGAGATGCACTATTAAGAGGAAACTGAGCATATACAGTTTTTCTTGCTGATTTGGGTTTTAATGTTTTTATTGCTCCTGAGAAAAATGCATTTATTGTAAGCCAAGGTTCCTCTGATTATCTTATTTTAATAAAATAAATTAAATTTTAGGTTTAAGATTCAATGTCATCCTTTAATGTAGTAATCCATAGTTCTGACATGTACATCAAAACCCAGAAAATGACATTCTGAGTAATTTTTAAAAAGTTACAGGATAGGCAATAGCAGTTCCAGTTGATACAACAATCAACAGGTTGATTACTCCCATCACAGGATGGATCACAGGCTATTCTACTGTAATTATCTCTCAGCAGTCCTTGTTAAGGTACCTACACTGATGTACTGTCAATTTGTGTCACTGCACCAGTCTCCAGTGAGCTTTATTTCCCATGAACTTGTTTATGTGGGTAGCATTCAGACTTTTGTCTGGGCTGAGCTCCACAGATGACAAAACCCAGTTGCTTTAATGTAAGAATTTATTTTTTACATAGCATTCTGTTTAAATACCTTTATTAGGAGAAGAATGGAGCCAAGTTTCCAGTCTTGGAAGGGCAGGCTGGGATTTAGTGCCTTTCCCAGCATGTGGCGGTAAGTACAGGACTCCAGTCTAAATGCATTGCTGGGGTCCAGTGGGTGAGGTGAGCTGTCTCTAACCTAAATTTAGATGCCTGCATCTGAATAACTTTGCAAGATGTTTGTGCAACAGCCGCTCCAGCTGCTGAGCTGCTGCAAGCAGAAAACCCCCAAAGTGCTTAGGAAAGGGAAAAGAACTTAAGTACGTAAGCCAGGCACATATTTTAAAAATATCATCTAGAGTGTTTTTCCTCCGAATATTGTATAACACTGTAAGAAGGGGGAGTATTAATCCTTAGGTGGTATCTGACCACGACCATAAAATTTGGTTGATAAGTAAATTGAGGGTTGAAGGAAAATATTCCATATAGTTTCGCATGATTTTTAATAATATTCTTCTATTTTAACTCTGTAAATGTTATCTATCCCTCATTCTACCTTCATTATAATAAGTATGAGAAGGAAGGAGAAAAAAAAAATAGTGTAAACAGCTTTTACTTTCCAACTTCCAAAAAGAAACCATTAACTCCTAATTTTTAAAACAGCTTATGTATCTCTTGAAAAATTACAGTATTTTTGATAAATAGGCTTATTTTGACCAGCACTTAAGATGTCAAGTTAGATGAAACTGAAGAATTTAAAAGGTCTGAGTTTCTAAGTCTTACTGCTCTTCAATTAAAACCTCAGTTAATATTGTCCCTCAGTAGCTTTGAAAAACAAGTTCTCTTTAATTTCAGACCACTGTTACCTGCTTTTTGTCTTCTTGGGGCACAGTAAATCAGAAGTGTCTTGTTTAAGGTAAAGAACATTCTGACTTTTTGGGGGGTTTGTTTAATTACTGAAAATATTTCTCTCTGGGAAAAAAAATAATACAAGCTTTAGGGGGGAAGCTGAGAGCTGTGTAAGTATTTTGAGGTGGAAAGGGTGCCTGAGGAAGTACTCCTGAACATTCATCTTGGAGTACTACTTCATAGTCATATGATAATTTCTTTTCCTTCATCTTTTGCAATTAATGATGAAGAATTACACTAATGACTTACTAGAGCAAGACCTCCACTGGTGCCTTCATGTGCCACTTCTAAAATGAAGCTGACAAGTAAGTGGTTATAGGCACTGACAAGCTAAGGCCTGACTTTGCAGTAAATGCTGTTAAAAACTAACTTGAGTGGGGAAATAATTGTGGAAACGTTAAATTTTCTAGGTCAGAACAGAGCCAAGTGTGCATGTTCCTGTTGAGGGAACTGCTGGCCAGCAGAGATGGGAGTTCTTCTCCCTCTTCTGCATGGATGGAAATTTTGCAATGTTTCTCAGCTGCAGTTTTGACCCAGAAATGCCAACAGCTGGAGTGGATAATCCTGGAGTCACTAATTTGGTGCCATTTAAAAATGTTTAAATCCCAGATTAAGGTTCCTGCTGTTTGCTTTCTGACGGTGACCCAGATCCTAGTTTTTCCTCACCAAAGCAGCACTCTAGTTGCCATGCCGATGTAAGAGGGCTTGCGCAAGTGTCTCTAAATATACTTTGCTTCACAATACAAACAATTGTTGTCTGAACACTCAACCTTTCTGCAGTGCTGGTGGCTCTAAGCAGACAGCAGCTTTGGGGGTGGGCAGCCATATCCTCACACCACTGGTTACACTGGCCCTCTGCTTACTCCAAGGCTGTGTGCAAACTGTGCTCGAGGAGACTCAGCTTGTCCTCAATTAAAATTTTTAACAAACCCAAACTTGGGTAACAAATCTGTTAATGCAGATGTGCCTTAACACCTCAGACCTCCTGGGCCTTCAACAGCACTGTCCTTCAGCTGGAGAAGGCTGGTGGGAGGCTAAGGACAGAGACTGCCCAAAGAATGGCTCCTGGCAAAGGAGGGGCTATAGGGGTTGGCTCTCACTACAGTGGAGGTGCCTGGAGATGGAAAAGTCTAGAATCTGTTGGCCCCACAGTTAAGAAAAGCAACCATTAAAACTGTTTCTTTTGTAACTGAAATTATTTATGTTGTGTAATTGCAAACTAGAAGATCACTGACATAAGGAGATTAAAAAATTATTTACTTCTTTTAATTTGGGCTACTTCATTTAACTGACTCGAGTTAAAAAAAACCCAGTTAAAAACATTTGAACTAATTAAACTGAACAAACAACATCCATTTAGCTGGATGTTGTGGCTCCAGTGTTGCTTTGCCTGAAGGTACCATCAGTACAGTTGTATTTGCTTTACTACAGGTACTCTTACCACTATCATGAATTATTTTAAAACAAGGGTAGGAGCAGAGCTGGCCCCGGCTTTGGGAGCCAGGCAGGGTCTGGGTCCCACAACCAAAACGCTCACTGTAAGATGAGCACGATAAATTTTATTCTGCATTCTAGGTGCTACTTTGAGGTAAAATGTTTTAGTTCTTAAATCTTTTTAAGGGATAAAAAGCTACACTCGCCATTATGTTCAGTGGGTTCTTGTAGATACATTTAATTGATTTAGTTAGTTAAAAAAACCCCAAACAACTGTTGCTATATCTATTTGGGTGCTGCTTAACAGCTTCAGATTTAAATAGTGAGAGGGGAGCTGTATTTACACCACCTCTCAGCTCACATGACAGCATTGTTTAGGCCAAAGAGGGAGAAAACCCTCTTGAGATTAAGTGATTTTTCTTCCATGCTATCAATTTGACTTTTAAAATATATTTTAGAATTTTGTTCCCATACAAAAAACTATCTGAAAACTTGACCAGGACTGCACAAGTAAACCACAGGGCACATTCATTTTAATGGTGCTGTATAAAGTAAAAGTATGGCTAAATAAATAGCTGGGTTGCTGTAGCTGACAGCACCTTTAGTTCTCTTTATTGAGAAGTAGCAGAATCCTCCTGAGCCCCAGAAAGGTGCATGAAAAGTTCTCCCAATTCTGTGACTTCGTTGTCTGTGCTGGTCACAGTCCTGTTTTCTCTGTCTTCAATAAAGTCCCACAGACGAATGGAATTGAAGAACTGGAAGAGAAGAGAAGCCAGCGGAGCATGAACCAGCACTTTTCATAGTGACAACAAAGTATTTTCCTTCATCAGTCTTATTTCTTCATTAAAATAAGATCAGGAGGTGAGATTCAAAAGCTGGGGTTTTGCTGGGGTTTCCTAACATTCAGAAGCTCTGCTGCTGTTACAGCAACACCTCCTCTCTTTAGTGTTAGGCTCTGAACAAAGTGAGGTCAGAGACATGGCCCTGACGAGCTGAAGGTCTTCCCTGAGCACCCAGGGTGCCAGCAAAGCTGCAGAGGATCTTTTGAGGCAGCTTTAACTTTTTGAGCTGGTCCTAGTGCCAGCTGCAGGCACGTGAGCTGAAGTTTTATTGCTGTGGATGACAGCATTGATGACAGAATTCCTCTGCAAAAACGTCTGCTGGGAGGAAGACTGGTTGAAAAGTAAAATAATAAATTTTTGCTATTAAATGTAAGGTGCCTTCTCTTTTCTCTAATAACAAACCTTTGCATCCATGAGAGCTGAGGGGTGCTTACCTAAGCTCTCCAAGGGCCTGCATGGTGCAAAACGTATCTAAAGAGTACACTTGACCCTCACAAGGTAGTTTCAGTCACCCTCAGCTGGAGCGCTCCCTTACCCGCACAGTCCCCTCGGAGCTGAGTTGTTTCCTTGGTTTTTCAGGTTCAGCTCGTGTCCCGTCTGGATAAGCATGAAGGTAAAGACACTTCCCTCCGAAGGGACAAGTTCCCTTCCCTTGTTCAAAGTACTTGCAGGGCTTTTTCCTGGATTAATTAGAAAAGAGAGTTATTGCCTCTGGCCAGTGTAGGAATAGATGCGCTCCCTACGGCTGCCTCTCTCCTCCCTGGTCAGTGGTGCGAAGGGTGGGTCCTGTAACACACCAAGGGTTTTAGGCTCCCATCCCTTCCTGAGCAGCCAAAATAGAGGGGAAAGAGTATTAAAAGTGAACAAAGACAGCAAGGAGCAACATCATAACTCAAAACAAATTAAACTCTCTTGAGACATGGGAAGTGAAGGGCAGTCAAAGAATGTCACTGATCCTAGACAGAGGCACTTTCATCGCAATGAACAAACCCACTGCTATTTTTCCAGCAACCTTCCTGTGTTTTCTACCACTACAGTTTTATAACCGAGTTCCTCTCCTCATCTCCTTCAGAGATTTCACAACAATACTTTGTTAATTTAAATTTCCATCAGCTTTGTGGTTCAACCAAGCTGCAGTCACGGCTGTGGAGCTGGTTTTTATGAAGGTGTTCTTTACAAAGGCAGGGCAGTGGTGCTCAGGGCAGGGGGTTCTGCAACAAAAAACAGCTGAAGAGGAAACAACAGAGAAAATTCAACTGAACTTAGAAACTTAATATGAAAATAGTGATGAAACTGGTTCCTAGGACATAGATACAGTCTGTCAAATAACAACTAAAGGGAGAAGAAAACAAGAACAAAAATAAATAAATAAAAAACCTGAACCCCTAAGCCAGGCAGAGCATTAAGAGCAGAATGATTTTGTCTTGGCTTGGAACTCAAGTGGTCTGGGACTTCCATGTTTTTAGGTCTGAATTTTTTCATCCTATGCTGATACATAAATGAGAATGGAGTTGTGCTGGCAGGACTCCTGCTCTCAGCCTAGATTCTACTATATTTTCATTCCATGCAACTCTAAATCCTCAAATTAACCTAACTGCCAAGGCATCTATCCCTAGAATTCCAGTGCCAAAGATGTTTTTTTCTACAACGCAATGTATGAGTCTTAACTGAGCCCTTAGGCAAAACCCCTTTTTGCCTTCTCTTCTGTACAAGAGTGAAACCTCAAATCCAACACCTGTCCCAGTAACACCAGAACTCCCCCTGCTGATGATGTGCCTGTTCGTTTAAAAAAACTGCACTAAGCCTTTTGCCTTCAGTTCCAAAGCCTTGTGAATTAAATTAAAAAAACAAAACAACAACAGTGTACTGAAGACCACCTGTCACAGATCTCTCCCAGTGCCCCAAGCACCAGGCAAACCGTTACTAGACAATAAAAGGAATGTAGCCAGGTAGTATTTTCCATTTCCAGGAGTCATTATGAAAGCCTTATAAATTTTTATCCCATATTTCAAGAGACTATTAAATTTTCCTTCCTGTTTGTTTTCCTCAGTAGCTGACAACCTTCCAGACAATTAGGTCTCAGTGATCAACAGAAAATTCACAAAGCCAATATTGGCAGGTGAACTGCAATAGCTTCAATACTTCAGCGCAGAGTGAGTTTAAGTAATTTCTGACCTATAATTAAACAACAGACCCTTTTGTGGCAGTCAGAAAGTTAAATAAAAGTGTTAACAGAGTTAAGAGCTCTCTACAGAATGGTTTCTGATTACATAAAGTTTAAAAATACAGGCACTTAAATTGACTAAGTCGTAATGTATCTATCTTAAGGACAATGTAAAATCGTCCATGGTTACTGAACTCACCCCACTCCCTGCTTAAATGCTTCAATCAGCTCATTTTTCTTCTCCTGGTCTTCTACCCAGTATGCGCTGGGAATGACAAACTCAGATATCACACGGCACTCTGGGCAAGACCTTCATGGATCAAGGGAAAAATAGAAAGTTCTGTTACTTTTCCGCAAGCAAGACTCCTGAATAAATATGCCAGAATCAGACAGTGTCCTGAGGGAAAGGCAGACTGTCTGTCACATGGAGGCAGCAGAGGAACTAAAACAGGAATTAAATGTGTAACTTCAGGTACCTCAACAAGCCCAGGAAAGGCCTCGTTCCCCCCCTCCCCACAATACCCCTAGAATAGTCTCGCAGCGGGCAGTGTTTTTAGAATTAAGCCAACCCCCTCCTTTAGAGTAACTGCGACAACCACCGAGTTCACCTTTACAGAGAAATATAAAAAACATGTTTGAAGAATCTTTATTAGTATTTAATCCACACTCAAAAGGGATTCTAGGGAGCTGTTTCTCAAAACAACCAACCCAGGCCCTACTGCAGGCAAGGTATCTCAGTACCTGTCCAACAGAAGCTCAAATCCCACAGAGGTTATGTCCTAATGAGCTTAATGTTTGTTTCAATTTATAATGGAAGTTGTGTAGAAAAGTCTATTTTGGCAAATGGCTGAAAATACTTCCCGCCTTTTCCTTGGCATGCTTGTAAACTGGAGAGGGTTTTCAAAGAGATGCTAAAAAAATTGAAATTGCCCTCATTGAATGTTTTCAATTTTCTCACCTGAGGAGGAGCATGTTGGGAATGTGTTTTTTATAGAGCTAGAAGATGAAGGTATTTAGTCAGGTGCAGATAAATGTGTGACTAGTGGGGCATTTAGCCTGAGTAAGCTGTAATTTAGAGGAAAAGCCCTAATTAAGCACATAGGTAGAAAAAAAGAGTTACTGTTTTTGTGCAGGAGGTCCTGTGGAGGGCACAGGTTAACGAGGTCTCAGCTCTGCCCCAGCATCAACACCATGAGAGGGGGCTAAAGTTACACAGGGCCAAGCTCTTCCCACACAGGATCATAGCACGTAAGGAATCAGTTACCAAAGGATACCCCATGCATCCTACCAGTCTTGAAGGTGGTTCTTGGAGCCGCTCTCCCAACAATCTGGAATTTGTCAGCAGTCGGACCAGGATTTCCTGAGCTCAGATCATATTAATGTCTATGCCAATATTTGCAGCTACAGAATCCCATATCACCAGGGTTATTCCTGTATTGAGTCAGAGCCAACCTCACTGACAGGCCACAGAGAAGAAACTCTGGTTAACATCCACTTACTTTATGATTGGATTCTCGAACTGCTTGGCGCATCTCCACTGCCGGATGCAGGACAAGCAGTATGTGTGATTGCAGTTGGAAAGGATCCCAAACCTCCGCTCAGAGGCCGACGGTTTCTCATACACCACTTCCATGCAGATACTGCAAACTTTGTTCTGACTTGCCTGAAAGGCAAAGGCCTTCTCCATGTCATGCTCAAATGTTGCCATGCACATCTGTCACAGGAGAGATGTCGGTGGTTATTGCAGTCCATGAACCAGCCTGCTCCTTGTAAAACAAAAGTGCCTACAGAAAGGACCTATTGCAGGAGTAACACCACTGGTCCCCTCCTCCTCAGCCTTGAGAACTCCTGTTCCTGGCGAGCCCTGACCTAAATCTGGTAGCCAGGCAGAGAACAGTGCAGCCCCTTAAGCCCATCTTTATCCAACCAATTCCTCACCCAGTCCCTCCAGCTGCCATACTTCAAGTTCAGCTCCAAAATCTTTGTACTCTGCTCAGTCTGTTCCTTCTTGACCCTGCACTGACATCAGCTGCGGCCAAAAGGAGACACCTGAAGCAGTGACGTAGCAGAGTGGCAGGGCCATCTCTCGGAACGCACCAGCAGCCCATGATGGACAACTCAGTGGATAAAGAACTGGCTTGATGGCTGCACCCAAAGAGTGTCTGTCCATGGGTCCATGTCCAAGTGGAGGCCAGTGACAAGTGGAGTCCCTCAGGGATCAGTACTGGCACCAGCTTTGTTTAACATCTTCATTGGCAACATGGACAGTGGCATTGAGTGCACCTCAGCAAGTTTGCAGATGACACCAAGCTGTGTGGTGTGGTCGACATGCGGGAGGGAAGGGATGCCATCCAGAGGGACCTTGACAGGCTGGAGAGGTGGGCCCATGCCAACCTCATGAAGTTCAACAAGACCAAGTGCAAGGTCCCGCATCTGGATTGGGGCAATCCCAAGCACAAATACAGGCTGGGCAGTGACTGGCTTGAGAGCAGCCCNTCCTTCCAACCCTGACAATTCTATGATTCTATTCCTCTCCCCCATGGCACATAATGCACGACTGAGATGCTGTGTAAGCTACAAAAGACATTTTCCTGGTAGAGTTTATGATGTTCTGGGAGAAGGTTGAAGGGAAGTTTCCAATAAGGGTGAAATGGGGAGAAAAAAAAATCATAGAATTGTTTTGGTTGGAAGAGACTTTTAAGATCAAGTCCAACCGTTAACCCAGCACTGCCAGGTCACCAGTAAACCATGTTCCTCAGCACCACATCTCCATGGCTTTGGAACCCTTCTAGCAATGGGGACTCCACCACTGCCCTGAGCAGCCTGGGCCAGCCCTTGGACAACTCTTGCGGGAACAAGAAATTGTTCCTCATGCCCAACCTAAACCTCCCCTGGTACAATTTGACGCCATTTCCTCTCGTCCTGTCACTTGTTCCTTGGGAGAAGAGACCGACCCCATTTGGCTCCAACCTCCTTTCAGGGAGTTGTTGAGAGCAAGAAGGTCTCTCCTGAGCCTCCTTTTCTCCAGGCTCAACAACCCCAGGTCCCCCAGCTGCTCCTCACAAGACTTGGCTCTAGACCTCTCTAGAGGCTGCTGTAAAAGACTATCTGCATCGCCATTGCCGGTTTAGCCTCAGATGCTGGAACAAACTACTCTTTGAATCATTTTTTAGCCAGGTAAACAATAAGGCCAAATCTCTTTGAAACAACACGCTCTTCTCCAAAATACATCTTTGAATTTTAGAGCATACAAACCAAACCTTGCACAGAGCAAAACAAATCTCCCACTGATAATATGATTAATAATTAATTATTAATAATAAAGTTAATTAATATTATTACCATCTCATGAGCCTTCCTCTGCTCTTGGTCGAAAGGGTGAAGTACTTGCAAGCCGCATATCTCGCAGACATCTCCGTGGAGGTAGAGGCAGCGCTCCCCGAAGTGGCAGGCTCCCGCTGCAGCATACGGACACAGCTGCTGTCCATCAGCACAGTAGCTCCCGGCTCCCAGCTCCTCCAGCCCACTGCAAATAGCTTCCAAATACGAATGGGGCTTTACTTCCAGGTTATCGTTTTGGTCACCGCAACACACATCACCTGGGGCACCGGGCTTCTGCTTTTCTTCATTTAGGCCACACAGATCTTAAGAAGCAGAAACATAATGTGAGCCACAAAAGACGCCATAGAAAACTCACTCAGGAAGCTCCTTATATTTTCTTTCTGATTATTACCAGGGTTGGTTTTTTTAAAAAAAAGTTTTCTTCTCAGTGAAATCTCATCTCTAAGCCCCTTTTTCTCCCAAATTACAATTTTCACAATCTACCCACTGAAAAGTTTGACTTCAAAACTTCTTCAGCTCTTTTCTGTTTATAAATCAGCTAAAAAACCCTTTTCATTTCCCATTAGGGCAGGTAGCCCATTTGGTGTGACAGTGGGAACAGAACACAGGCAGCCGAGGGCTCAACTCCTCCGTCCTGGTCCTTAGGCACAGGCAGACATCTCCATGTCCCCATTCCTGAGGGCTGGCACCATCCACTGCAGAGCACAGGCCTAGTACCTGGCACAAAGCAGCTGGGTTTCTCACTGCTGAGAACTAAATACACAAAGAGATCTGAAGGGCAAAGATAGTTTAAACAAAGAAAAAAACAAATCAAAACAACAACAAAAATCCCCCAGAACAAAAACTATCCTTCAGGCACCTCCAGGCTAAAAGGAGCTACACACAGTCACTGCAAGGTGCTGACAGGCACAAGTTTTTCCAGGGAAGAGGCCTCCTTGGGTAGGAAATCCAGCTGTGCCTCTCCAGCTGTCCATGAAACTCAAGTAATAAAAGGAGCAAAACCACCAAAGGCCTATCAGGGAGGATGAGCAGAGCAGCACTCCCACTCACTTCTGTCCCTGAGCACCAGCTTTTTCTTCTCCCTCTTGCCAGGCTCAGGCAGTTTGCTCCTGGTTATGGGCACACTGTGCTCAGGGGGGTGGCGAGGGCTGTGCAGCACTGCTGAGGGGAGGGGCAGTGGAGCGGGGACCGATGCACCCCCCAGCGACATGGGGAGTCTGACGTGGTCATACCTGTGGCAGGAAAGAGGCAGAGCGTTACGAGGGCTAAACTTGGCACAGTGCTGCCCTGATGAATATTTAAACAAAAAAAAACTGAATAGCTACCTTTTTTTTTTTTTTTAAAGGATTGTTCTGACAATTTGACTGAGCTGCTTGACTTGTCAAAGCCAGACTAAAAGGTTTCTATCTCAAAAAGTAGCTGTTTCTGAGAGCAGGCCTCTGTTTTCTCCTCCAGAAACTCGAGTACAGCTGAAAGAACATCATTCATGTGCGTATTAAATTGGATTTTCCTCATCCCCTCACACAAACAGGTTTGCAGGCATTTCTTGGATAAGTCACATTAAAACGCCGTGCAGGAAGGTATGACATTTCGTGATCCTGGTTTTCTCCTGCAAGCAGCAACACCTAAGATTTTGTGCTTGCACACCACAGGAGAAGATGTGGGATTTGCACACGGGATAGGAAGGAACTCAAGACACCTGGTAAAGCTGTGGAGATACACTCCAGGAGCAGAGCAGCACAGAAAAGAGGCTGGTCCAGTAAAGCCATAGACATACTCAGACACTAGAATATTTTTGATGGGAACAAAAGTATTCTCCATATCTGTTTATGACTCTGTATTTAGGACCTGGCCATGTCCACAGACATGAATCACGTATGTGCATCAAGTGCCCCAAACTCCCACAAAACAGCTGTATTAAAACAGTACCATGTTTTGCAGACATTGTTATGGTCCAGGCAGCGTATGATGTGGTCCCTGTGATAACACGGCTGTCAAAAACACTTACATGTTACGATCCAACAGCAGCAACTAGCGGAAGCTAAGAAATCACTCATGTTCAATCTCCTGATCCTGGTTTGGTACCATGAACCAAGCAAAAGAAAGGAAATATCAAGGCTGTTGCAATTACAGTAATGTCAGGAGATCCCCTGATGCAGGTTCCTCATCCATAACTGGAATTTTTCCACAAAGGAGCCACTGGCTACCCTGTGGCATATCCCTGATGGAATGTGACATTAACTAATGCATAGTTTTTACTAGAGCATTTCTCAAGGAGCTTTAAACAGAAGACTTCAGGAAGAGGCGTGGGACCGTTCAGCTCTCCCATCAAACCTAGGGGAGTGCAAAAATAACACTTTGCTCTAAGGCAGAACTGAAACTCCTCAAAATTGGGCAGTAGAATCTGCAGGAAGGAGGCCACAAGCTACACCTGGAGCCCCGAGTGAAGTGCTGCCAAAGCACAGCCCACTGCTGGCCACTGCAGTAACATGGGAAGCAAACCATGCTACCAAACAATATTCCATGGGAAGTCACAGGGTCTGGATCATATGTTTAATAGGTCTTACTATAGTAAGAATTGGATGAAAAACATATGTGAAACCTAGAGTTTAATTTTGTCAGAGTAGAATAATTGCTGAAGCCAAGACAGAGTAAAGCTATAACACTGGATCCATGAGCTGGTCTTGGTATGGGAGAAAAATCTCATACGTGATATATTATTTCATTCTCATCTTATTTTTTCTCAGTCTTTGATGTCCTGGGGTTTAAAGCTGACTGCACATGACTATTATGCCCAGTTCTTCTGCCCCCATGATTCCGAAGAGAGACAGGCCTTTACCTGCAGCGAGCTCCATAGGCACACTGGCCCTTTTGGTAGTACTTGCAGATGGTAGAGGACTTGCTTGTAGATAAGTCATGTGAGAACTGACACTTATTTCCCTCCCGACACACTCCTTGCACATAGTACCTAGGGGAGAAGCAGTTCTGGTCAGAGCTGTCTGGTCTGTGAGAGTGAGCATACGAACGGTTGTATTTCCCAGGGGAAACTTAGAAAAGCGTTTCCATCCAAACCTGGCCTTGCTTCTTCAGCAGGACTGAGATCCCCTGTTTGGAGGCTGCACACGGGAATGTAGCAGCTCTGCGCCCGCAGCCCCTGCTGGGGATTGCTCCCCCCCCCTAGCTGGAACAGGCACCGGACAGCAGTTGCCGCCTCCTCCCGGGAGCCGCACCGGGCCCGTTACCGACTTCGCGGCGGGCGTTGCCGAGCCCAGGCCTCCCCGGGCAGTTGACAACGCACTCCCGCGACAAATATCGGCAGGTACCGGGGGACGGGGCCGCGACAGTCCGACAACACTCCAGGCCGGGACAGGGGGCCGCCCGGCCCCGCGGGACACGGAGGCCCGGGCGGGGAGAGGCCCGAGCGGGGGCGGCCTCCGCGACCTTGCCCTTGCCACAAGCAGGCCCCAGCACCTCGACGGGACCGTCCCGAGAGCCGGGCGCGGGCCGAACCAGGGCGACGGCGCTCACCTGCAGGTCACCTGCTTCGTGCTCATCCTCGCCCAGCCTCGGCCCAGGCCCCGGCCCCGGCCCCGCCCCGCCCCGCATCGCTTCGCCGGTCCGNCCGCCCCCCTCCGCCTCCCCAGCCCCTTCCGCCACGGCCACCGCCAGCCCCGCGCCTTCCTCCTGCGGCCCACCGCCGGCACCTTCCTCGGGTAGGCCCCGCCGAGCGGGCGAGGGAAGTCGCGGGGCGGGGAGAGCCGGCGGCTGCCCCGAGAGGCGGCTCCTGGACGTGGGGCAGAGCGGGCGGCCCAGGGAAAAAGCAGATTTCACCTTGTTCCGTTGTTGGCGCCAGGGGCCCTGACGTGCTCCCCCCGG
>VYZX01011388.1:37790-68646 GCA_013401335.1 Brachypteracias leptosomus
CCCCTCCCCCCCCCAGCCTCGCCCCGGGCCCGGGCCCCGGCCCCGCCCCGCCCCGCATCGCTTCGCCGGTCCGGCCAGTTCCCCGCGCTGCGCACCGGGGTTCCGCTGAGCCACAGGAAGTGAAGGCGGAGCCAGAACACCGCCCACCCCGCCGGCGACCCGCCCGGACACTATTCAGCGACGGACCACATCACAGAGCCGCACCATAGAGAAGCNCCCAGGGAAAACGCAGCTTTCACCTTGTTCCGTTGTTGGCGCCAGGGGCCCTGCTGTGCTCCCCTCGGGTGCCGAGGGCCTCCCCCAGCCCTGACCGGGCAGTTGGTGACTGACTGATGTATGTCAGTCCTGACCCAACCCCTCTCTGGGAACGGAAATGCCTTGACCAAGTTTTCAGTGGAATTTTGGCTCCCGATCCTTGGGTCCAAGTAGCACGAGAAGCAGCACCTGTATCGAGAAGTGCGAGGGTGATGGCAGTGGGGACACGCTCTGCTCATGTCCATGGCCAACACCGCTGTTTTTCTTTCAGAGAATATGACGGGAAGTCTGATCTTCACGTTGGAATAACCAATAGTAATGGTAAAAGTACTTGTAGTTGCCTTACAAACTACTGCCCATCTCCTGTACCTTGTGTTTGGCCTGTATACCCAGGGGTTCAGCCTTGCTCCCACCCCCAGCCCACCCCCCGCCTGAGGTAATCCAAACTGTGGGACAGTCATTTCAGCGCCACCTCTACCTTGGTGGTAGCATCTGATACCCGTTACAAACACAGGCAGCAACATCCAAGATCTGATATGCTGCTGCTGAGGAATGCGTGCTTCCTTAGTGTCCATAGGAATTGAAACTGGGAGCATAGCTGGTTGCTACACAAAAGATATCTTGAGCCCAGGAATTTACCTCACCTTGCAGCAGTGAGGACACAGAGCTTCAAATCAAAGTCATACACCTCTCTTTGCAGTGCACAGAACAGAACTGGCAGGTGACTTCTATTCCTGACACAGGGAGATAAAGAAGTTACAGGCAATTTTGACAAACACAATTTTTGCTAATCTAAAAATGCCCTTAATTAATAGTATACAATCATAGGATCATTTTGGTTGGAAGAGAACTTCAAGATTGAGTCCAGTCGTTAACCCAGCACTGCCAGGTCACCACTAAACCATGTTCCTCAGCACCACATCTCCATGGCTTTGGAACCCTTCTAGCAATGGGGACTCCACCACTGCCCTGAGCAGCCTGGGCCAGCCCTTGCGGGAACAAGAAATTTTTCCTCATGCCCAACCTAAACCTCCCCTGGTACAATTTGACGCTGTTTCCTCTTGTCCTGTCACTTGTTCCTTGGGAGAAGAGACTGACCCCATCTGGCTCCAACCTCCTTTCAGGGAGTTGTTGAGAGCAAGAAGGTCTCTCCTGAGCCTCCTTTTCTCCAGGCTCAACAACCCCAGGTCCCTCAGCTGCTCCTCACAAGACTTGGCTCTAGACCTCTCTAGAGGCTGCTGTAAAAGACTATCTGCATCGCCATTGCTGGTTAAGCCTCAGATGCTGGAACAGATTGGGACTCCACCACTGCCCTGGGCAGCCTCGTCCAGGGCTTTACAACCCTTTCGGGGAAGAAATTTGTCATAATATCCAACCTAAACCTCCCCTGGCACAACTTGAGGCCATTTCCTCTTGTGCTATTGCTTGTTCCTTGTAAAAAGTGACTGACCCCCACCTTGCTATAACCTCCTTTCAGGGTATGTTTTGGGTTTTTTAAGTAACAAAATTTTAAAGAGCCACCTTAAAAAAAATCACATCAGGTTCTCTCAGAGTAGGCCCACTCTGCAAAAATCCCACTTCAGATGTTTATTTAATATAAAGATGGACTAATTTGGGGGTTTAAAATAGAAGCCTGGCTGTCATTAAGTTGCTTTCATTATCAAAAGACTTCTGAGATTACACTGTAAAAATGAGAATGGGTTTTTGATAAAAGCAAGGGATGCATTTTTTACTCTGTAGTTGCAGAAGGCCACTGATGGGAGGCAAGGGTGAGCTACTCCCAAGAGTGGCAGTATGGAAAACTAGTAGCTTCCATCACTTTAAAAAAAAAGGGCTGTGGATCCAATTCTCCAGTGCCAGCTGACAATGCCGCTCTCCGTTTTCAGGTGTGGTGTATAATTACAACGCCGAGGGCGTTCACAGAGTGGAGACTGGATGGGAGCAGTGCATTAGTATCCCACTAGTACAGCCGGACATGTTTGGGTTGCTTCAGCAGTGGGATAAGCTCCTAGAGGAATTCTCTCTGGGAGAGGCCTGGCTCTCTCACAGGTATGTAGTTTAAAAGCGGGATGCAGTAGTTTTTAGTCTGGGAAGGTAAATTGGGCTGTTATGCTCTGGACTCTGCGAGGCTTGGGGTTTATTCAGAGCCTTGCTTCTTAGAACACGCATTTCTAAGAAATCAGTCTGAAAAACCTCCCTGGGCTGTCTTGAAAATTCCTGGCCTTGCTAAACAGTATTTGTAAATTGTAAGCAACAGTTATCTGTTGGAATCTAAAAGCTCTAAAATAAAGAGATCATTTTAGGGAAGTTTTCTTCAGCAAAAAAAGAAATTTTGTATGAAAAAACCCCAACAAAACAGTTCAATGAAATGTTACCTTTAAGAGTATCCTGCTGGGTACTAAAGTGCAGGCGCAATATTTCTTCTATATTTCACCAGTTTTAGATGGTTTGCATTTACAGGCTGACCCCGCTAAGAATGGAGTTTCTTGCCCAGGTGACTTCTTTGTTGTCAGTGATCAGAAACAGGGAACATGCTCAAGCTCATTTCCAGCTCTTCCAGCTGGTTCCTACCACTGCTTGGGATAGACTTCACGCATTTTGAATTAAACCACAGTGTTCCAATGTTCAGTTCTTTGTAGCTTTCCTTGATGAGAGCTTTCCGAGTGACACAGCCCAGCTAAAACATGTGCAGCCCCCTCTCCAGGAGAGCAGCAGTCCTTGCACTGGTCCCCACGCAGCCTGGCTGAGCAGCATTCTAGGAAGCGTTTAAGTTCATGAACACAGACTTCATTTTATATAAAATAAAATAAGCTCACAACAAATCAAAAGCAGGTTTTAGCCATGCACTAAGCGCTTGACTATAACATTTCAGAGCTAATGTATTGTTTCCCCAATACCAGGAGATGGAAGAATTTGACCTAGAACAGAATTTTTAAATATCTGTGCAACTTGTACAGCCCCCAGGATTTGTGTCTCTCAGATACTCTGGCACTTCCCAGCACCTTAACGTTATTACTAAAATTAACACAGTATCAAAAAAGTGTTGGTAGAAGGTGGGTAGATGTGTACATCTCTTCTATAAGCTCTGTTTTGGTTTTCCTCTATCTGCCACCTCCTAACAAAGTGACCTGATTTTTCCACAAACACACCAGTAACCACCAAACTGCTGAAAAATGAACTTTTTTTTTTTTAAGATGTTAAATTAACTCTTTTGTTTATTTTTTCAATGGACAGGAACTGCACTAAATTAATCCTGTAACTACTCTGGGCTCAGGCCAAGCCTAACTCTAATTTTCTTGCTTGCTTTTCATTTACTGGGAGGATGGCCTTGAACAGCAGCAAAGAACAGCGGCTGCAGCCATGACAGTATCTTAAATTACAGGGTTTGCTATCAAGCAAAGATAGAAAGACGTGTTTCCCAAAGAGGAGAAGCAAACTGAAGGACACAGATGGTGATGAAAAGCGCGTGACAGTCTTTTGAGTTATAAATACAAAAGTAGCCTGCAAACAAATATGAAAAGTTCCATGCTTTGCTTAACCACAGTACTGGTTCAGGAAGGTCCTTGTATATGCAGAGGCAGTCGTGACACACTGCAGGCCCAGCCCTCAGCTCCTAAACCCGGCATTTTCTCAGTGTTGTTTCCAGATGCTTTGCACTGTGCAGTGGTGATGCCACTCTGAAGTTACTTAGAATTATTATTCTTTAACAATTAATTTGCCAAAGTAAGTAAATTGTAGCAAATCAGTTGCTTACTAAATGAACCATAGAATGGTTTGGGTTGGAAGGGACCTTAAAAATCATCTAGTTCCACCCCCTCTGCCATGGGCAGGGACATGTCCCACTAGACTAGGTTGCTCAGAGCCCAGTCCAAACTGGTCTTGAATACATCCAGAACTTCACTGGGCAACCTGCAACAGTGTTGCACCACCCTCAGAGTGAAGAACTTATTTCTATCTAGTCTGAATCTCTCCTTTTTCAGTTTGAGGCCATTACCCTCATCCTACCACTACAAAACCTTGTAAAAAGTCCCTCCCCCAGCTTTCTTCTAGGCCCCATTCAGATACTGAAAGGTCACAATAAGGTCTTCCCAGAGCCTTCTCCTCTCCAGGCAGAAGAACTTCAATTCTCTCAGCCTGTCCTTGTAAGAGATGTGTTCCAACCCGTTGATCACCTCCGTAGGATGGAAGCTCATAGGTTACTTCAGATACCTTTAAACCAGAAGAGCTTTGAAAGAAACAGTAAGTGATCCTGAACTGGTCACAGGGTTGCTTTTGATAGCCGCAGTCCTCAGATCTTGCAAAACCACCTTGAAAGTTTCCTGGGCTGCCAGGTGAGTCTTGCAGAAGATTCCTTGTGGCAACACAGACCATGCATGGAGCCACTGACAGTTCAAGGCAAGCACTGAGTCACAGGGCCAGGAAGAACAAGGGAGAAATGATGCAGGATGAGGCAGAAGATTGAAGATTAGGCAAAGGGCAACAGGAGTCTGAGCAGGTCCGCAGCAAATGGGTCAGGCAGGGCCTGTGGAAAACACAGCACTGTGTGCTGAGGGAATGGAATAAATCACTGGCGCTGCTAGCAGCCAACGTGAAACATTTGGGAGAATCGGAGAAATGTTCTGACAGTGAAAAGAACAGGGGAAAATAAAATTCAAGAGGCAGAAACATTTAAATAGCTACTCCTGTTCCATCCGTGTTTCTGTCCTTGCAGGACTGCTACAAATAAGTACCAGTGGGAGTTTCATTGGAACACTGCACAGCAACTGTA
This sequence comes from Brachypteracias leptosomus, assembly GCA_013401335.1. Lineage (NCBI taxonomy): Eukaryota > Metazoa > Chordata > Aves > Coraciiformes > Brachypteraciidae > Brachypteracias > Brachypteracias leptosomus. The sequence continues at coordinate 42,814 of VYZX01011388.1, forward strand.
TCAACAGATCAGTGGTAGAATTCACTCGATTTTAAGTAAGCTTCCAAGGTAATGCCACAGTAAAAGAGCTGCGTGTGGTGGCACACAATTAACACTGCTGCAGGAAGGCATTTTTCAGATAACAGAGTAACAATATATGGAAGAGCAAAGGTTAACAAGCTAAAAGCCAAATAAGTATAAAAAATAACATCATTAGTGTAGTCTGCAGCTGCCTTTTTTTTTTTTCTCATGCTCACAGTTTCTAGTATCCCTGGCTGGAAAGTACAACTTGTGACGAACACAATATATTTAAGCACCAGCATTAAAGGAAAGTGATAACAATTCTTGAAGAGCATGCACTTATTTTACCCAGGAAAATATTCCTCCATGCACAGTAATTAATGGTTCAGTAGTAACTCTTACTAACGAGCTGTTTTTCCTAGGTATGAACAGCATGACCACAACTGCTACACCTACGCGTTGGCATTCATTAACAGCGTACTGACCGCACAAGGGAAACGGCCAATGAGCAAAAGTGAATTTACTGAGAAATTTGTGATCCCACAGACAAAGAAAGCTTCCAAATACATTACTCTGCATCAGGCACTAACTGCCAATGACTTCTACATTGTACCCTTTCCGGAGCAAGAAAGACAGTGCTCAAAATAACAACGGGCTCTATTAAAACACAACGTGCAATAGGAAAAGTAAGTCTTAAGACTCCAAATCTCAGAATTTAAGATGCAGGATCTGCTTCATGCATTTAAAAAACAATTAACACGTTCAGCTGCACATCATGGAAGGGCTGGGAAATGAAACTTGTGCACTGAGTGACACAACCACCACACACAGTACACACTACAGAATTTCTGTGGAAACCATTTACAGGGAAAAATATTCTCCTCTTTATGGTCACTGTATGCTCTGTTCTGCAGACACGTAATACCAGAAATTATAAATGCTCTGTAATTAAGTGCTTTAGCAAATGAACTGTGGCAACTTCAGCTGTAGCAAACCAAAAGAGATTTTTCCTGCTGCATTTGTTTACTGATGAGCGGAGAAAAAAGGGAATTTGTGCTTGTGTGCTGCTGAAATCCAGAGTCCATGACTTAATGCAGATTCACGACATGCAAAGTTATTTTTCTTTCCTTTCTGATAAATATAATAAATAAATCCAGCCTCCTTGCTAGATATATTTCTTTTCCAGTTATTTACATTTTTCACATTTATTCTTCAAACCAAGACAGATGGTTAGTATTAAAAGATAATTTACTGTATCAAGGAACAGAGTCCTCAGGATTTACCTTGGAGTTAAAAGTTTAGAACTTTGAACAAAAATAAATTTAAGTTAAAAAGATCCAACAGCACTTTTACCTATAGTACATTACACGTAAGTGTATGCTGAGGTCAAAATTCTGCAGTCCATAATTTTGGGCAATTTTGCTTTATTACAGTCTAGTTTAAGAAAGTAACTTCAGCTTTTTTCCATCTACTAATTTCTGCAAAGTAACCTGGTTTGAGTCTAGATGCGAGTCAGTCTTCTCAAAGTTGGAGAAGTGATCACAAATAATGGGGGTTTGTCCACATCCAGTTTATACTTTGCTTACACAACGACACTAATCATGCCCACCAGCACCCTCTGCCTGCACATACCACACCGCACACACTCCCCCCTCTGTGTTCTTCCACTTCTTGCTAAATTCTAAATTGTAGCTCCATTAAAAGCATATTAAAAATAACAACACCAGCTTGAAACAAGCAATTCAGCTGCTGTTGGAGTCCTTCCACCCACCCACTCCTATCACAAGTCAGAATTCTTCAAGCTAGGACCGGGCTTACAAAATGGAATGATATTTGAGTGAATCAGAACCTGCACTTCATTACAGTACTCAATTGGTAAAATACAAATACAATGGCAAGTATCAGTGCTATGGTATGACTATCTCATGCAAGGTAATTGATACAACAGTCCTGACACACACAGTACAGTCATCTGCAGCAAGAAATAAAACACCTTGCTATGTACAGTCCACGCACACATACCTGTCCCGCTTGAAAAAGCTATTATGCAATTAATATTTTAATTTTACAACTTTCCAGTAGGAGTATTAAATGAAAACAAAGACTTTGAGCTTTCGCTTTGAGTTGTACAGAGTTTTCCACATTCATGACATGGCTTTACAACCTAAACTGCCAGAGTAAACAAGATTCTGGGTTTGTTTGTGGGAATAGTCTGAGTTGACAGACTTTTTACCAGCCCTGTCAACCCCCTTTTATAGTGAATGAAAACACCACAAAGGAAGTCCAAAACAGTGTTACTACCACCAGCTGTAACGTATCCTTGCTGCTGCAGCAAACGTGTTCTCTCACAACACATGGGGGGAAATAATGTATCTTAACAGTAAGTGAAGCAAGGAAGCCTGTTGTTGAGACACTAAAATAGAATCCAAGTGCCTGTATGTAATGCAGCAATACTTAAACCTCCTGACTCTACTCCAGAGACAGCTGAATACCTGCTGGCTTGGTTGGCTGGTTGGTTTTCCAAATGTGGCTTAGCAATAGTAAACATCATACTTAGGAACCTGCTGATGAAATCTTACAAAAATGTTAGAAAACAGCAGGTGCCTCGTGCAGCAAGGCAGAACTGCCCAGTACAGTCCTGGACCTTGCTCAGTATGAAACACAGTAGTGTCTCCCCAGGGCAAAGAGAGCTATGAGTGCACTGCGAAGAAAAAAAAAATAAAAATGTGTAGATTGTTGTAGTTGCTGGATAAGAGAAAAAAGCAGTGATGAAACAGAGACTGTACTTGACAAGCTAGAATGACTGACTTCCTCTCAACAACGCAGCAAATCTTCAGTATTTTCACATTTTTTCTCTTCCAATAAATGCAGAGGGCATCAACTTGTGGTCAGGGCATCTTGCTGTCCCAGGGCACAATCAGGCCCTTACTTTCAAGGGGGAATATTACACTGCAAATCCCAAGGGAAGAAAGACACCTTACCCAACTGGGGAAAGGTGCCTAGCACCTAACTTTGCTGTTTGGTGCTTAGACCCCAGAATTAATTTAAATCCTTGCACATTATGGGAACAATTCCTCAATTCTGAGCACTGCTTGTGAAAATAAGTCACTAAATTCCAGGGCCTAGGGACCCAACAGGGATGTGTTAAAATGCTCAATATTTCAACAACCAAATCTCTCCCCAGATCTATGCTTGTGCAGCTTCATCATGGCTACCGAGTCAGGGCTAGCCAGCAATCAAACATACATGTTTGTATGTTTTAAGGAAACAAACCAGTATTTTGAGTTGGGACACAGCTTTAATTTTTGCCCCTTCATCAGCATTATTATAATTCAGTTTTCAGTACAACATTCTCTCCAGTACAGAGGATATATCTCATTTTAAATAGCATTTATACATACCAACAGAATATACTGATAGAAACTTGTTCTGAGGTAATGGTTCATCATGTGAAGTTCAAGTAAAAAAAAACCAAAACAACCAAAACAACAAGAAGTGGTTTTTTAAAAATAAGGTTTTCCTATGCAATCAGTTAAAATTCATCTTGCTCACTGCGCTCACGGGAAGAAACCCAACGAGTTACAATCAGCTCCTGAAATAAAACACAGGAATGACTCTGGGGAAAAAAAGAAAGAAAACAAAAAAGCTACAGATAATCAATGAGGGATGGGGATTAAGCCTTTAGCAAATTGATGCGTATTACATGACTACTGAGAAATTTTAGTAGATGATGACATTTGTTCCTGGAGAGGATGTGTCTCTCACACATCCTTCTCCGATAATTTTTAAATACACATTAACCTTATGGTCCCCATAGGTATCCCTGCTTCCCCATACAAATGCTCACATTCACAGCAGCAACACAGAAATTCAGATTAGAAGATTGGAAGTTTTTAAAGAGCCTGCAAAGCACTTCTTGTGAACAAAAGTGAGAACAGAATTTGTTCTCTTCTAGCTCACACCAGGACAAGGGCACAAAGGAATCTCATTATTTTATTGCAGCTGTGAGTGCAAAACCCAAAGAGCCTGCAATGCTTCGAGGGGCCTCTAACTCTGAGGGACATGGTTTAGTGGTGACCTGGCAGTGTTGGGTCAACGGCTGGACTCAAAGGTCTCTTCCAACCAGAATAATTCCATGACTATGACAGTCCAGCCACTCCAAGGCAAAGCTGCATGGGCAAAGGAGAGAAGCAATTACTCACCTGAACCTTAATCCTCTTCATACATTCTGGTGTCGACATCTCTTTCTCAGTCATGTCAGACGGTTTAATCAAATAGCACAACATAAGTTCCTGTCAGTAAACAGTCAACACAGATAAATGAATTTCCACTGACTTCTTTCTATGCAAGTTTCAGAATTATTAGAGATGCAGGTACAAAGTTTCCTCCAAGATGTCTTTTGCAAACCAAGTTGGAGAGATGCGTACAATACACATATCTCATTTTCCTTATCAAAACTTAATACTGCTGTACAATAAACTGGAGTTATAACCCAACAGTCGAGCACCGCAGCCGCAAGTATGGAAGCACCGTGTCTGGGGCTATATTGCAAAGAAAGCTTTTGGAAACTTGCACTATTCAAAAGAAAATCCTGGTTGATGGAGAGGGCTTTAAAAACAGACATGGCAAGCAGGAAAGAACTGTCACTTGGGTCTTTCTTCTGCTCCTCACACAACTTTCAATGTTCCTATGGGCCACAGAACTTTAATAAGCTTCTTCCAGAATTCATCTGGATATTGACAAAGGCAACTTGTTTGCCTATGGGCAAGTCAGCATGTTCTTCACCAGACTGGAAACAGAAGGATTCTCTTTCCAGCCTCACTCCAACTCCCTGTTCTTTGGAACTAAACTGTACATTTATTATATTAATGCTATTTTAAAACTAGCATCTTTCACCTACCTTAGAAGCATTAACAGTTGTTCTGTTCAGCCCAGACAAGGTCTTCCAGCTGAGTGGTCTCCGAAGAGAACCTTCAAAGTTATCATCAACTAATTCAGCAATGACTGAGTAACTGAAAAACAAAGCAGATAGAACGACTCACAGAAAGAAAACTACCATTTTAGGAAGACCATGAAACTTAAGAATTAAAGCCTAAAAGCTGGCGTTAAACAATACACCAGCATCCAGCAAGCAAATTGTGATACTTAAGTCTCTTTCTACTAGACAAGAGAAGAAAAGATGAAGTTGTGAATACGGTCACTGGCACTTCCCCACCCTTCTGCTGCGCGTTGTAGCAGTCTCTTATCAATGCCAATCTGACATTTATCACCAATTTATTGTCTAAGAGTTCCACCTAACTAATGAATAGAGACAATTATCATCCCTTAATTTTTTTTTCTCCCAGATTATGTAAATTAACCATACCATATATTTTTAGAAGTCAGTATTACATCAAATGAATTTCCTGAGTGCATTCATCATGAGTGCTAAATATGCTCGCTGCAACTTTTAATTTTTAATGTCTTACTATGGTTATATGAATTCAATGAAATCGTGTTATTTGGCACCTCTGCTAAGAGGACTTTTGCATTTCCAGTATGAATACATCTGGCAAAGTATTTTGAGTGAAGAACATGTGCTTCGCCAATGAAGATACTAAATCTGCCTGAGAAAAATTTACGAATTTGAAACTTAGAAATTAGACAGAAACATGAGCTTCAAACCTTGCATGATAGAAGGGGGGGCCTTTTCGATACAGCACTGAAATGAAACAGAAATACCTTCATTAGATAATCACAGAGTTTCCATCTGAATCTAAGATTGGGGCCTGTAAATATTTTCTAATGTTTTCTAAGTTTTAATTACACAAAACTTCCAACACTTTTGAAGTCTGCTCAGAATTAAGTTGTCCCAGAAAGTGCAAAGAGAGGGATGAGACAAAAATCATGTGGGAGCAGCAGGGTGACTGAAGGCAGGGGAGTGGCAGGTAAAAGATAAAGCAGAAGAGCCACAGGACAGTTATCAATTGCTGTGGGATAAACTTTAGGATGGAATTTTCCTGCAATGGACTTATGCTTTTAACACTGCATTTGTAACAGAAGTTGAGCCACTGGAGAAATAAAAGACCATAACAAGCCATCAAATTTCTGTTCCAAGTTTTAGGAGAGACACAGGGCATGAGTTCTCACACACTACCCACCAGATCCACTAGAAGTTCTTTCTCTATACAAGGGTACACAGGATTCTGCAGCAGGACTGCTGTCACTTAGCTAAACCAGTTATTTCCTGTCTTCCCCTTGTCATGAGCTCCTGAGAGGGGACTTTCTTTAACTAACGCAGCTTTTCTTACACAGCTGGCTAGCACAGACTCTATCAGGAGCAGGATGAGCAGCACTTCATTCCAGAGACAACCATGATCTGCTGATTATCCACTGTAAGCAACTGCAGTAAGCAACGGCCAAAAAACAAGAATCTAGAGAAGCTCAGGAGGAAGGCAGAACTACTAGCCTTAGACTAGCCCACTTTCTTTGTCCAGCACAAATCCAATGGCAGCAATATGCTAATTGACCTTTTATTCAATTCAGGCCCGAACATGTATGATCAGTGAACAAGCTAGTATCAATTTCACGTCTACATTAGATGATCAATGGCAAAACCCCATCTACAGCCCAGGGTACTAAGAACAGCGATGATGAGTTCAGCCAGACCTACACACTGGTGTAAAGGACAACCTTGACGTACTGAAATACACAAACCCCCAAATCATAGAACTGTGTCAGCACTATTCAAACACCAGCTGGTTTGCCTACATACATCAAAAAATATCTCCCATAACACACATTTTCCTGCAACCACAGGCATTACTGTACTGTTTAGGTTGATGGGAGCTGAATGTAGGTCTTGAATTATTTAACAAGGGATTATGGACACTACTAATTACTTCTGTAAGATTAAAATTCAACCAAAGAAGCACCTCCTCCTGCTCCAAAAATAACCATACAGAGAAACAGTCTTAGTGATTTCAGCTGAAGTCCAAGTTCCATTAAATGGGATGAATAACGAGATGCACAGACTTTGACATGAATTGGGATCTAGATGCAAACCTGCTGTTCCAGACACTGTCATGTTAACAATGCAGGAGATGTGCTTAGAAGGGGAGAGAGAAACTTGGGAAGGGAATTTCAGTGCAATCATTTATTAATTATTAGCCTCATGAAGCAAAACAAAAGGCCTTTTATCTCCTCGGCTTCTGTATATGTGATGTTATACTCCACTCATCCTGACTTGCTAACCCATAGTCTAGCCAAAAATGTGTTTCGCCGACTGCAAGCAGCAAAGCCTGCTCCAGTCACACAGCTCCTTGTTGAATTTGCCTTTGGCACTGGAGTCTTGCACTGCCTGAAAAGAAAACAATTGCAAATGATTCCATTTTTTTCAGGAACGTACTCACAGAGATCTGTTCCATACTTCAGCCCGACTTTGGGGACCCAACCCCTACTGCGGAAGTAGTGATACACCATGTAGGTCGTTTTAAAATCAGGCTTCACATCGCTGAAAACTTCCCATAGCTTCAAAATAGTCAGGGGCTCCTAAAAATCACAAACAAAGGCATTAATGTGACTATATTAATATTAGGCAGATATCGAATACTGTGCATAGTAGAACATAACAGCCAAGTATCAAATCTCACAGTCTATTGCAAAGAGCATGAACTTTGGGCAACAAAACATGGAATCCCTAAATGTAAGACAGAAACCAACTGATGCATTTAGTGTTTTTTAGCATTTCAGAATCAGTCCCAGAATGCCCTTGTTTAAAGGAAAATTGATAAATCTTAACTAGAAGCACAGGTTTCAATTATTTTGTCATGACATTGATATACTTAGATTAATGCTTAAAACTCCAAGGAATTCTCCTGTTTCAGGAAAGAGAGACTATTCACCATATTCTTCCTCCCATACTTGCTTTCCCCATATTTCCTGCCTAAGTTACAACAAAAATCTTTCTCTACAGGAAGACTGTGCTTAACTGTATTTGCCTTGGTAAACATAAAACTTTCAGACCAGTATTTCATAGACAGAAATATCAGTACTTACAAGAAAAACTTCCTAATCACTCTGGTATTTCCTCCTTCAGAAGTAACAGCATGAAATAGGCCACAGTAGGTAAAAATTTCATATCCAAACTAATGGTATCCCCAGCAATCCAAAATTAATCCAATCTCTTACCTCACCATAATAAATACTTAAACATCCCAGAGCATACACCAAGAAAAAAGCCTAAAAAAATAAACAGAAAAAGTTTAACTGATAGTTGGACTCTTCCTGTAGTTTATATATCGTGCAGTTACAAAGGCTCAAATTCATTTTATACAAGAATCCTAATGTCATTGAAACAAACAAGTTGCCTGAAAGTTTCATTTGAGATTTGTCTTCATGACCTTTACATTTCAACAGACACAGCACTACAAAAACTCTACACATGTGCTGTAGACTCCTAAAGGCACAATGTTAAAACTAACACACGTGAATATATTTAGAAGCAGCATAACTGAAGCAGGATGTACATAAATGTTATATTCCTGGCATTTCCATACTTAAGTTCTATCACAGATCTCTTTGTCAGTGGGATCATTCCTCTACAGCAAATTGGGTTGGACCCTTTCTAACCATATCATGAAACTATCACAGGTTATTAAAAATAAGCTTAATGACTAAGACAATTCAAATAGTTCGGAGACACAGGAGATCCCTGTACACTAGAAACAGCTATTAAATTATGTTGTAACATAGATTAATATTTACTTTTCAGATTAAAACAACTTGAAACACACCTCTTCCAAGCTGAGTTGTAAATACTCAAAAATCCTAAATGGATTTCTTCGGCATACTAGTTTTTCCTTCTTGACAAGCTACAAGAAAAAATTACTGTATTATTAAAACTTTAAAAAATACTTTAGTCTGAAAATAGCACTGATGACAGAATTTTTCTAAAAGATTAGAATGCTCTTTATCCTTACATTTTCTTGCATGTTAGCAGAGCCATCTTCAGGACATAAACTACCTTCTTCTTCCTCTTGCACCAACACGTATTCTGGAGCACATTCTTTTGACTTGATCATCTTACAAGGTCTTTGCACAGTGCTCTCCTTGGCCTTGCAGGCACAGGGCACCACAAAACCATGCTTCTGGCAAGATGCTTCAGCTTTCTCTTTCAAGTCACCTGGTTTCTGTTCTTCAGAGCCATGTATGGGCATAGGATCAAACGCTGGGTATTCTTCCAAACAGGCTTTATTGTAGCCTTCATTCTGATTCTCAGGACTTGAGGCTACTACATTTCCAGAATCTGTAGAAGATTGTTCGGAAAGTTCTGTATTTTCTCCATCTGAGCCTGTTCTGTTGCAACTATTACTGGTTTGTTCAGCTCCATCCTCTTCCAAAAGTGGCAGCTCAAGAGGCTTAGTGTAATTTTCAAGAATTTTGGTAACAGAGCAGTCATCCAATCCTTGCTCTCGCAAAATACTTTTAGTCCACTGAACATGATACTGGTACCTAGTAAATAAGTAAAATAAATGAGAAGTTCTAGGGTGTTATATACTTTAATTAACATCTTAAAAACAAGTATCTTAAAAAAAAGAGGATTCATCACAGTTCACTAAACAAATCTGAGTACACACCTCAATAACTGCTGTGCAAAATTCAACATGCAAAAGGACTCTTATTTTCAGGAAGCTGCAGATATCATCTAACATCAAGACCTTTGGCTTTGTTTTGCCTTTTAAATTTCTATGGCAGCAAACACCATTACCCAATGCTGCACAAGAACTGTGCCTTGAAGACTACTGCTATATAGTTTAAAGAAACGAGAACTTCACCAGGCAAAAACTCCCAACTCCCACGGAAGTCGTAAGCACCTGCAAAACCACCCTAGTATCAGAGCTTCTATGATTAAAATATGCAACAAGACTTTGCATACAGATACCTCACACACTTTATCTGTTACACTAGCACAAAAACCTTAAGGAGAAACTACCTTCAGTTTTAACCAAACCCTCGCATCCCTGAGAAATAACAATCCCATCAGTGAGACAGTAGCTGAAAGCTGTAAATATTTCTAATATTTTTCAATCATGATAGAGTTCTTAATGCCCCTTTAATTATTTCTCCCTGGAAGATGACACTAATATCCAGTCGAAGGCATTAATCTCCGTTCTGTGAAAATCACAGGTAACCAACTGCAGCAGTCCTTATTCAAACCTAGACAACTCTAGTAAAATGTTGTTTATTTCCCCAAATAAATCCTGACGCAGCAATTATAGACAAGGTAATGAAGACCTGCAAAGACAATTAAATGCAAATTGCTCATGTCAACACAAAATGTGAGGCCTTCTGAAGTCTCATAACAAAGCTACATAATTCAGCGCTGTACTTTTTATTAGAAAAGACTACAATTTAATTACCATATAATTTGCATTTAGAGATCTCTACTGAGACAGATGATGGTGCACCTTCTGCATCAATGCATGACACTTGCATTGATGCTCAGCTGCATTTGCTGACACATGAAGCAGTCACAAAGTAGACGAATAAGAATGACAAGTGTTTCTGCAAGCAGGAATAACTGCAGTAGCAGTAGTATTCCTACTGTTTGCCCTACTTAAAGTCCTCAGACTGAAGGAGCACAACTTTTAAATTTAAGTAAAGTAGAATTTTTTAGACTTATCAGAGTTATTAGAGGGGACTGAGTACATCCTCAGTAAGTTTGCAGACAACACCCAGCTGGACGGAACTGTTGACCTGCTTGAAGGTAGGAAGCTATAAGGAGGGATCTGGACAAGCTGGGTCTATGGGCTGAGGCCTGTGGGATAAAGTTCAAAAAGGTCAAGGGCCAAGTCCTGCACCTAGGTCACAGTAACACCCTGAAATGATCCAGGCTGGGGGAAGAGTAGCTGGAAACTGCATGGCAGAAAAGGATCTGGGGGTGTTGGTTGACAGCCAGCTGAAGATGAGCCAGCATGCGCCCATGTGGCCAAGAAGGCCACCAGCATCCTGGCTTGTGTCAGCACTAGTGTGGCCAGCAGGACTAGGGCAGGGTTTGTTCCCCTGGACTCAGCATTGGGGGGGGTACACCTCAAATCCTGGGTTCACTTTTGGGCTCCTTGCTCCAAGGACATTGAGGGGCTGGAGAGTGTCCAGAGAAGGGCAGCGAAGCTGGGGAAAGCTCTAGAGCACAAGTCTGGTGAGGAGCAGCTGAGGGACCTGGGGTTGTTGAGCCTGAAGAAAAGGAGGCTCAGGGGAGACCTTCTTGCTCTCTACAACTCCCTGAAAGGAGGTTGGAACAAGGTGGAGGTCAGTATCTTCTCCCAAGGAACAAGCAGCAGGACAGGAGGAAATGGCCTCAAGTTTTGCCAGGGGAGGTTTAGGTAGGACAAATTTCTTCCCCAAAATGGTTGCAAAGCCCTGGATGAGGCTGCCCAGGGCAGTGGTGGAGTCCCCATTGCTGGATGGGTTTCAAAGCCGTGGAGATGTGGTGCTGAGGGACATGGTTTAGTGGTGACCTGGCAGTGCTGGGTTAGCAGTTGGACTTTATGATCTTAAAGGTCTCTTCCAACCAAAATGATTCTATGATTCTAGAATTAAACCAGAGTAACTAACGTGCACACTCTGTTATTTCATATACTATTTAAGCAGAACAAAATAAATATGTGGTCCCACACTCTGTTTTCTTAAATGTACAAACTAGCAATGAATAGAGCCTTAAACCCCCCCCCCAAAACATTTATGTATTATAAAAACTGAAGAGCTGCTTCAGCCCACACTGTATTAATTCAATAAGGGATTGGGAAAGTTATTCTAAATAGCCTGTCCCAGAATCTTCTCTTTCTCCTCCTCAGCTAATAATAAGTTTATTATCATTGATATTATCATGAATTAATTACCCATACTCCTATACATGCACTCAATCTTGTCTTCCAGTCAGCAATTAATACATTCAGGCTGACGTGAAAATCCATGCGATTATCACCTACTCTATTTCTACTTTTTCTAACAATTTATAAATGAAAAAAAATACAAACAAAACATCAGCATCTATACAGTCAACTACATGGAAACCAGTAAGATAAAATATAAAATAGAATCATCTCTTTTCTTAAAAAAACCCCAAACAAGATGTAATGTAAATTAACTTACTTTTTTGATGTAATTATAGGCATTTTTATGTTAGCACCTGTATAAAGAAAAAAATCACACATTGTTTCATCAATTTTAAAATGTTTCCATGTGATTTTGAGCATTGAGCTAACCTGTGGCCTAATATTTACCCCCATTTTCAATCCTCTGTGCCATTTTGGTCCAACTTGTATTCAAGGACACAGCAGAACTAGAAAAGGTGCAGCAATAATGAAGACTGATCATGCTGCACATGCAAAACAATTAAATACACTATTTTTCTCCAGTCTATAAGAAGACAGTCTTTGTATAAATACCCAAGAGCAGACCAGATATAACTGGCTATAAGCAAATTCAAAATTTCACATGCTCTTGCCTCATGATTTCATGGACACTAAAATCTACAGATTGAAACCAAGGAAAACTGGACAGTTACAGGAGAAAAGTTGAAGGATGATACCTCCTTTACTTACAGGTCAGTGAAGGCCAGGAGAATGCGCTGAGAAGCTACTGACACGCATTCCCTTTTCTTGTATTTTTCCTGGGGATTTTGCACTGGCCATCATCAGAGACAAGGTACTGGGGGGGGAGAGACCCTTGATCTGCCCAGTAGAGAGAAGTACAAATGGGCACAACTTACCTTGCCACTTGGCCATCAGTGAAGGATCCGAAATGCTGTACTCTGGTCGACTCCTTGAAAGGATACCTTTTCCAAAATAGCCCTTCAAGGAAAAGGAAAAATCCTTATTAGATCAGCAGACAAAAATTAACTTCTTTCCAAACAGGAAATGTGTACTTCCAAGATCAGCTGAAAAAAAACCCAACTGGAATTCAGCAGCATTTAAGCTTTGCCTAAAGCTTCTTCCTTAGCTTCTGATAACTAACCAATATTAAACACCTGCACTCAAAGATTTAACTAGTGGGGGGTGTTGGGGCTTTCTCCTCAATTCTAAATATTTGTCAGTTGGCATCTCCAGGTAGACTTCTGAAAGCAGATGCAGAAGAAAACACTTGTGTATCAATACTGTGACAATGCATAAGAGAGAACAAAGAGATGGATAAAGCTACTGCTTAAGAATGGTGGTGAAATGGTGCTTGGATGTGAAGAGGATTAATGAAGTTTATTTTACTCAGGAAGAAATCACTCTGAGATTAAAAGAATGATACATGCATTTATAGAACATTAATATTCCAACCTCGTGAGCTTTAAAAAACCAAAAAATGCTTTTGCAAGGTTGCATAAAACGTTGAAAAGAGAAATAAACATAGCAAGCATGAAGTCTTTGCAGCTGTTTTTTCAGCTCACATCACTTAATTCCAAAATTTATTTGCTGAGATAAGAATGAAATACTTTTCACATTTGATTCAGCTATATGCTTTGTACCGATTTCAGGAGATGAAGGAAATATGGAGAGTTACTGGAGGTTAAAGGGGAAGGAAAAAATAAACATAGGCAGATTTTAACAAATATTATGCCCTACTTAAATCTAAAACTCTAAAAATTCTATGTGAGAAGGGTACAGCACCTTGTTATAAAGCTGCTCTATATCTTCAGGGTTCTTCACAATAACATTGTTGTTCATAATTTCAGCCTGGCATACTCTGAAATCCTTCCCATCTACATCCACAGGAAAGGAAGAACCGTAAGTCTCAAAAACTCTTCTCTTTCTTCTCGGGGGATGAAAAACTGCTTCTGCCATTTCCTAATATTAATGTTTCCTCCTATAAACTGGAAATAAAACATTTAATGTTCAGAAGTTAAAAGTTCGTCTATTTTTACATTCTTCAGAAATATTCTCTTCCCAACAGCAAATTAACAATAAATTCTACAGTATAATCCAAGTTTAATTCTTTAACTATTATGCCAAACACAAGCATCGATTTACTAGTGTTATCTGCTAATCTTTTGCTCTTGGGCATTGCAGTATCCCCTGAAGACAAAACAAGGGGTAGTTCTCAGCCAGTTTCTAAAGTAAATTTAAGATAAAAGGTGAGTACATAAACTGCTGAAAACGTTTCAAGAATAAAACAGACAAATGAATAGAATAAGCAGAAACCGCAGCACACAAGTGCTTAAATATAAACTGTTTTGAATAACGACGGGAATAAATTCTGAAGAAACAGCAATGGCTAGCAGGTTTCTCTTCTTTAAACACCGTTTCGCGGTGCGACCGGACAGGGCCGGAGACGCAGGGACCAGGTGACCATCACCAGACGGACCCACCGAGAAGGGGGCTGCCGCGGGCCAGCGACCAGCGGAGCGGGCACATGCCCTGTTGATGGGGGTACAGGAACCACCTTCACACAAGGCCGGGCCTGTGCGCAGCCGGATAATCGAAACCCACGGCTCGGCCCGCCCACCGGGACCCGTGCGCGGCGCTGCGGCCGCGGAAGGAGGCCCCGGCACCAGGCCCAGGGCCTGGGCCGGCAGCTGGGCGCCTCAAGCCCGGGCAGCCACCCAGACGTCACCCAGCGCTCCCCGGCAACCCCGCCCGGGGCGAGGGGTTAGGGAGCCGGGCGGGGAACAGGACACCCCGGCCCAGCCTCCGCGGCTACCGGGTGGCCCCAGGCTGGGCCCCGTCCCTTGCCCGTCGCCATAGCAACCGTACGCGCCACGCACCCGTCACCGCCGCGCCAGGAGACCGCGCGCCTCCGGGGCACCGCCTGCGCACGGAGCCGGCCGCAGGGGGCGGGGCTGGAGGGGGGCCGTGGCCCCGCCCCCAACGGGAGGGCGGGAAGCGACGGGCGCGCCGCGGCCTTTCGGCACTTGCGGGGGTCTGTCTTGCGGCGCTGGGTGTCCCAGCCCCGGGCGGTGCGTGGGGAAACGGGCCGTCTCTGCGCTCCTGTCCTCAGGTGGGAGCCGCGGCGGTGGCTTCGGTGCGGGGAGGAAGGAGACGGGACTCGGGGGCAGCTGCACCGCAGCACTGCCCCGCTGATGGCTCCGTGCTGCAGCGGCAAAGAACTGGTACTGGTAATGTAAAAATAATAAAAGTGAGAGAAAAATAACGTTTTGTCTGGAACACCCATCCTGCCATCATAGCATCACAGAATGATTCGGGTTGAAAGGGACCTTTTAAGCTCATCTAGTCCAACCCCCCTGCAGCAAGCAGGGACAGCTTCAACTAGAGCAGGTTGCTCAGAGCCCCATTCGTCCTCCCCTAGAATGGTTCTACGGATGGGGCATCGACCACCTCTCTGGGCAACCTGGGCCAGGGTCTCACAGCCCTCAGCATCAAAAATGTCTTATCTCTAGACTTAAATCTACACTCTAGTTTAAAACCATAATAAGGAGCACTTGAGATACATGGGCAGATGAAATTTCATAGCTGTGGGAGGTGAGGCAGAAGGAAAATTTTCAGCTTGAAGAAATTGTTTTTGGCTCTGTAACAAACTCTTGACAGTGCCGTGACTCATGTAACTGCTTGGGATAGTGCAATGCTGTCACACAATCTGTTAACAGAGGTAATTGAGATGGTGCAGCTGAATTCAGGAGGTCATGGTGGTGCAATTTAAAAAGAAAAAGTGTACCTGGATAAAATGCAAAGCCTTTTCACCAGTCAGTGAGGAGCAAACATCCCTTTTTCTGTTTTGATACACAGGGAACTTGTCACCAGTTTGAGCCTTGCTCATCAAATTCACAATCATATATACACCACTACACTGCAACTAGTTTTTCTAATTTTGAGGTTATATTGTGAGGCACTGCTATCAAAAAAGGATCAAGACGTTTTGGCTTCAGGAAGACAGACTGTCAATAGAGAATTCTGTCTGATTTTCAACAGATCAGTGAAGTCATTGATGAAAAGTTGTAAAAATGCATTATTTTTATGATGTATTTTATTTCTTATTCCCATTTTACAGACTCCTGAGGCACAGAGGAAGGGCAGTGATGGTTATAAGGCCACACAAGAAGTGTAGCACTGTGCTCCTAGCTCTCTTCTTCCTCAGGTCAACACCCAACTCAGCAACATCCCCTCAGCATACCTTCATCTTTTATTTTTCATCTGTTTGCTTTTCTCTGTCTTGAATCAGCCAAAGGGGAACACATCACTGAAAGCGAGCTCAGCAAACTGCCCCCAACAGGAACTCTTCCAACTGGCCCCAACAAGACCTCTTCCACAGGACACCTCTTCAAACTGACCAGCCCCTTGTTTCTTCTCTCAAACTGGTTGGTTCCTGGTTAATACAGCTCTAGCCTCACCCACCACCCCAACCATGATCACCTGGGGGAAGGCAGGGCCTCACACAGGTGGGCTGGGTTTTGCCTCCGAGGCCTTGGGGAAACACTTGGGGAACAAAACATGTTGCTGGGTTGTGACTCATCCATAGGTCAACTCCAACTCGGGGCCCACAGCCCAGGCCCCAGCACTTCAAGCACAAAACATAAGAATACTAAACTCCCACTGTTATGGTTATTTCCTAGAGGTCCACTTTACATACCAGCTCATGAGCATTAATTTATTTAGAGCACTGATTCACGCACAAAGTGTTGAAGCTAAACCACAGAGGACCCTGTTGTATTACTGTCACCGGGGTATGCAGCAATGCTCTGGTAACTTCAGACTTATTCTTAAAGCTCTGCCATTAAAAATCCTGTGAATTAAAGTATTCTAGGTAACAACATGACAGCAAGCCAGTATCAGAGATGTCACTCTGTTTCAAAATTCCTGCTAAATTTGTCAAATCAAGTCTCATTTAAATGGAAGTGAAGTTTACCTAGGCTTGATGTATCTGTATTTTCGCCTTGTGTGGACACATTACTATGAGCTACAGTGAGAAGTAGACGAAACATAAAAAAGCTATAGGTCACTTGCTTTCCTTCACATCTTGTTATCTTTGTACGGCCTTGAGAGGGAAACCATAGCAGTGCCATCCAGTCAATGAACTGAATCACACTTGTGTTTTTTCGACCAAGTATCTGCTCCCATTTCTGATTATGCTTCAACCAGAAATTCTGCTGTCTGAAGGACAAACTGTCTTTAAGATGAATCATGCCCTTTTTTTTTTTAGAATATCAATACTTGTACAAACACTTTCATAAATATCTGGATCTCCTTTTTTGTGATGAGACAGCAAATGACAAGGTGGTAGCTAATTGACAAGCTCTTGAAAGCAAACCCTCCAGATGGTAGTGAATCACAAGCCAGGAATGAGTCAGAAATGTTATACTGCTGTCAAGAGTCAAGAAGAGAGTGACAAGGGTGACTTATAAGGAAAGGCTGAAATAACTCAGTGAAGAAAAGGCAAAATGGGCAAAATAGAGCATGGCAAAGAGGGAAACACATTGTTCTGCATGACCACTGGAAAACAATAGAGGAGCAAGGATACTATATTGCAGAATAATATTGTACCGATCAGGTGAGGACAACACCGTCCTTACCCAGGAGGACTGTATTCTGTCCATCACTGAACATTTTAAGAGCAGGTTAGGCACATGTCTTTCAGGTACAGTTCAAGTAAAGTTAATCCTGCCTTGAGACAAGGGACTGCACTAAAGCCCTGACAATCCTTTCAGGACAGTCTTCAGGATTTATCCTTCCAGGAGCTTTTCTGATCTCTGCAGTGCGGCAGGAGCCGCAGTGCTCCGTGCTGCCCTAGGGAGGCTGACAGCCCGCAGCTTTCCCTAAATCACCTCCCAGCTTTTTGGTTCTGTTTTACCCTCACTGGGTTCAGGAATGTCACTATGAGAGCAGACTGTTTCGCGTTGTCTCTGCCTGACTCATTGCTCCTAATGCAGAGTACTCGATTGCTTACTATCGCTTGACACTCAGCTGAATTACTCCATTGCTGTTTATTAAGTTAAAGTCCAAACCAACGTCAGCTGAAGAGATGAATGTGACCCTCTTTTCCAAATCAGGTTGAGAACAACTCGTTTGCAACCCTTCAGTTCCAGAAATACATTGCCTTAAACTTTGATACACTTGTCTTTGCTGCCTAACTTTGAGTTGTCCATTGCCTGACTCCCAAGGTCCTATTGTTTACATTGCCATCCTCAGCATCAACTGCAGCCTGGTCCCATCTGGGGACACCGGTGCGTGCTTGTAGTTTCCCTGAACAAGCACTATGTCTTTGCAGGAGGAATCTGCGAGCTTCACAGGATTTCTCAGTTGGTGGTAGAGGAGTGGAACTGAAATACAACAGTGGAGAGACATGCCATCAACATCAGGCTGATTAAACTCCTCTGTGACCACATATGTGCATTTGCAATTGTGTACTCTCAGTCTGTTGACCATTTATTGTCTCCTTCCACAATAACAATCATCTTACAAAGTTCACCTGGAATCTTTTAGATTAAATGTTCCATTTATACAATAAGATCTCATTTAATATTGTATGAATTAATGTGTAACAGCTAATATGAACTTTCGTGCTATGAAGATTCTACTGCCAGTAAAATTCAGTTGCCATACACAGGGAAGTGCTTGGGAGTTTTGTTAGTTAAGGTGCTTGTTTTCTGAATGTTTGGGGACTTTTATAGGGAGTTGGGAAGTTAATTGCTGGTCCTATCTCAGCCAAAACATACAGGCCAGGTACTCTTTAAATACATATTTTACATTTTTAAGCTTATTAAAAGAAACAGAAATGTCAGCCTGTAAAAATATTTGCCTATGTAGCACTTTTAAGGAAGTGAAGGAATGACCTATTCCTGTAGTGTAGGTAATTTTGGCTTGCTTACAAAAAACCAAGTTTTTTAGAATCCCACGAAATTCAAGTCATGGTTCAGTATTAGGTTCATTTCTGTCTTTGGTTTCCACAGAAGGTTCTAGTTCTTATCCCATACTAGTTGTAGTCCACAAAAGAAACAGGCCACTTACTTTTCACTGAAGCTTGTTCTTTTCTCACAAGGTGATTGGAACAGCAGCTGGAGGATGGGCTGTAATATTTACATTAGCCAGTTCCAGCTTCCCCAGACTGACAGAAATTCCCATGGAAATTCTGGTTACATTAACTTTGACAGAGATATGAGTCTGTTTTTGGAAACTTAAAAAAACCCCAAACAACTAGGGAATAGTTTTCATTTTTATTAATATGCAATATCTTCATTTTGTTTATTAAAGAAATAAATCAAGGTTAGTTTCTGCTTAGTTTCAGATGGTTTTCACAGGAGACAAAAAAAGAGAAGTCAGACAAATATTGGCCAAGCATCAACCCTGTAAGAAATCCCATACCAGCAGAAACCCCAAGGTGGATGGCAGTGAAGTGAGTAGCCTGAGAAAAGAGAAGGTTAAGAGTAAGTGTGCAGTCAGCATACTTACTTCAGCCATGGAAAATGATTTTGTGTTCTTATCAAACACACTTGGCCGAGGAACTCTTACAGAGCCATTTAATGCCGCTAACATTCTGTCATGTCAGTGTCTCTCTGAGGCCATTGCAGTGTCACTCTGTGATCCTCTGAGCTAGCTCTCCATTTGTTTTGGCCTTTGAAGATCAAAACATTAGTTTTCACTGCGTCAAGGCTTTCAACACCCCCAAAATTAGTGCTTTCTTGGTCCTCATGGAAACTAATGCAAAAAGTCTGAGCTTGTAATTTCAGGGGAAATTAAGAGCACTTACAGTCTCTGGGTTCTGCCCATCCCTTGAGCTCCCGTATCAGATTTATTTACCTTTTGTAGGAGAAATATTTGCTCCTTCATTATTATTTCTGCTTCATCAGTCACCCAGGTAAGTTGTTAAATGACGCACGGCTTCTGTTTTGCCAAATTCTGACTCTGTCACTAAGGCATGGCCCAGGTGGTGAAAAGCAAGGACAAAACTCCAGGCTCCAGGAAGATAATCAGTAAAAGTCCATTTCTTTTCTTTTTTTTTGGTGTATTTCCATTGGAAAGAAAGCTGTAATAATGAGATGTCTCCGCTAGATGTCCGTATTTCAGCAATTTTCAATTACACATTCAGTGAAGGTAGCTGCCCTGTGCAAAACCCAGAAAATTGCTCTGCTCCATTGAGATGTAAATACAAGATAAATTTTCATATTAGTGAAGATGTACACCTGGCTCTTGCTTTAAAAAGGTACCAAATCTCATGCAAAACACTCAGAATTCTCTTCGTACATCTTATACTCTCAGAAAAAGGTCCTTTAGGGCTGTCAGGCTTTTCAGACATTGAATTTTATCACTTTGTTTGTTTACAACCTTGACTTTCTCATAATTTTTCGAATTATTATGTGCTTTGTATTAACTCATAAGAATAAATATTTGGAAAAAGCTTTCAAGATTTTTAGTGGGTTTATTTTTTTCCATTTGGCTTCTAGTTTATCAATGCACAGTTCCTTTTTGCATTCAGATGTGTGCAGATTCCAAACCCATTGTCTCAGAGTCTTAGATTTGCCTGTGTAATTGTAAAATGACTACTGTTCTCATTACATTTCTCTTCAAATATTGATGTCTAATATTTACTTGCATATTCTGGGTACAGAATGGATGTTGGAAAGCACAGTTGTGCTCGTGTGCACAGAAGTACTGAGCGCACGTTCTTTCTTATGCTCACAGTTTTAAACAAATCCTATGTCGACAGCATTTTGGCCTTGGTGTTCATTGATGGAAGATGTTCTTCACTGCTTTGGTGGGCAAGGGAAGCATCATGGCAGCTGTGAGGAGCAAGGTGGGCACTCAGTTGGAAGCGCACGCTCATCTTCTGCTGAAGTGGCAAGTGTTGTGGCAGGGCAACTGCTGGGCTGCAACCCCAAACATCTATTTGTGTATGCTGGCAGAAGAGAAGCTCTGTCATCACTCTGCTCATCTGCCTCTGAAATCAAGTCAGTCATTTTTATCATGCAAACTGATGACGATCTCACTTGCTTCCTTGATTACCTGTTGCACTGCAGACAGTTAGCAGTTTGTGTCCTCTGGGATGTTTTTGCAATTTGTACACCCATTCATTAACAGATCAGAGCCCAGTCATTGAGTTCAAATACTAGGGAATTCCAAGGAGCTGAAATGAAGGCCTTGATTAAGATTACTGAATTCTGTTATAGTAATAAACCAGAAGAGAGGCTTTTTTTTCACTGTTTTTCTTCTGGTTTCCCAGGCATTTCTAGTTTTGTTAATGTAAGGATGGAATAGATTTGACAGAATGCTAGGTACCAGACCATTTTAAGGCAGCTTCCAGGACCAGATGCAAACTAGGCACTGGTAATTTATAATTACCATAGATATGAGTATAACATCTGAAACTGAATTTGTCCCCAATGCTTCTGCCTCATTTACAATATTAAGGAAACAGAACAGTTTGTTTTTATTATACAACAAAATGAAAATCTGGTGTCACTCCATTTAATCCAGAGCATGCCTGACCCAGGAATGTGCTTTAACATGACTGCCAGCCTTCAAGCACAAAAACAATCCTACTGGATTCAGAAATGTGTCTCAAAGATCGTCCTAAATGCTGCCTAGGTTCATGTGTCATAACTGACAAAAGGACAAAATAACAAGCGAATCGAGATAAATCCCTAAATCATCACATTCTAAGAACTGAAATAAACCAAATAAATCAATTTGTTGCCAAAAGTATATACATTTTTAAACACAAATAAACCCCAGAACATCCTCTTATGGAATATATCCCAATCTTGAATATTTACTTTCCGTTTATTTAGTAACAGGAAAAGGTTTGTAGCTCTTTTGTTGAGTTTCACATGTCAGCATCTTAATATTCCTATGATATTCTTAAAACTTTTACCAGGAAAAAAAACCCAAAACAACCAGTGCTGTGGCCTATACTAGGAAATGTTCTGTTTATTTTAAATGCGTTTATAAGCACACAAAGGCAAACAATTACCTATCGTAAACCAAGGGAGCAACTTATAATGGCTTGGTGTCTCATTTGTAGTTCTTTATATAGTTCCTTGGCTCATTTGCCCCTGCCCTTCCTGTGTTCTGTTCATTGCCTCTCTCTGTACCTTTTGAGCTTGAGTGTAGATTAAATCCCTTTTTTTTTTTTCCCATTTCCCCATTACCTGCTGGGCTCTGCTTCTTTTGGTGTCTTGGCCATGGTGGACATTGGACTAAAGGTTTGTCATACATCTGTTGCTGGATCCAGAGGACAAGGATTGTCACTAGCATGAAGAAGTTAATCCTAAAACTGAAGGACTGCTTTTTTTTAAGTACACAGCCCTTAGGCTAGACCCTGAAGGAAAGAGTTACAAATAGCTTTCAAAGATTGTTAGAATTCTTACAGAATTACTTTATTTTGGTCTTGCCTGTTCTGTTGTGGCAACTGCAGTAGCCACAGCACATTTTGGCCTAATCGTGTTTAAAAAGTAGGGTAGTTCTGCTACTATAGGATAGTCCAAACTCTATCAAATGGGCTAGTTCTCATCACATAGTTATAGCGTGATGTGGGCTTGTTTAAACAATGAGTAAGGTACAAACAGCTAGAGACTGGATTCCCTGGGGTTATAACTGTGGGCACAGTAGTGTTTGAAATCCAGGCTTCAGATAAAAAAAAAAGTAAATAGCTCATAAAAGGAAGTGCAAACAGTAGGGAAATCTTGTTTCCACCCATCAAGCTGTGTAAAGGACAGTCATACTGGAAAGAATGGTTAGATTTAGGGAGGCTACTGGGATTGGGCTTTGAGAACAGTAGCTGGGGGAGGATGTGTGATCTTCACCCAGTTGTCTGCACCTTCACTAACTTAGCTACACAACACATCTCTGGCACAAACACCAAGGTATCAGAGGTAGACGTCAGGCTCGGAGACTGAGGATTCATTGATTGTATCTATCTCCTGATTATTGTCCTTAAAATGAGATTCAGCAGAAAGCTAGGATCATTACCACTCCTTTAGGAATGACTGGTCTCACAACCACTGAATAAAAAAGCAATGCTGTTGACCTGAGATGGCTTACCAATAATT
The DNA here is from genome assembly GCA_013401335.1 of Brachypteracias leptosomus. Classification (NCBI taxonomy): domain Eukaryota; kingdom Metazoa; phylum Chordata; class Aves; order Coraciiformes; family Brachypteraciidae; genus Brachypteracias; species Brachypteracias leptosomus. Next base: position 65,777 of record VYZX01011388.1, read on the forward strand.
AGTTGATCTAGGAAACACCTTTCATTACCCAGATTACTATGACAAGTTATCGCTAGAATGGGTAGGTCAAGCATGGCCTTCTAAACCTGCATGCTAATACAGGCACACTACTTCAGCCGAAGTAGTCTTTATAGGAAGATACTATGTCTATCAGAAGGAATTTAAACATTTCTTTGTAGTGAGGGGTCTGTAAGCAAGACTTGATTCAGAAATCTGGGGGCAAAAGAGAAGGGGATGGTCAAGAAAGACTCTCTACATTATGCTGAGAGTTGAAAAATGTAAGCATATTAACCCTGATCATGAGCGTGGTCACTGAAAGAAGTGACTGTGTTAATGTGAACATATTAACAAGATCATATAAACAACATGAGTGAATTAAAAAGGTTGGTAAGGATGTCTCTGAGCAGTGCAACCAGTCAACAGTGCTTTAAATCTCAGATGATGCATTGTAGGCTGAAAACAACCTCTGCTAATCTGTTGAAAAAGTGGCATTTTATGTTGCACTTGGAAATGGATGAACTAATACAGAAGCTGCCATAGAATCATTTAGGTTGGAAAAGACCTTTAAGATCATTGAGTCCAACCATAACCCCACTCTACCAAGTCCACTGCTAAACCATGTCCCTCAGCACCACATCTCCATGGCTTTGAAACCTCTCCAGGGATGGGGTCTCAACTACTGCCTTGGTCAGCCTGGGCCAGGCCTTGAACAACCCTTGAGGGAACAAGAAAGTGTTCCTCATGCCCAACCTAAACCTCCCCTGGTGCAACTTGAGGCCATTTCCTCTTGTCTTATCACTTGTTACCTGTGAAAAGAAACCAGCACCCACATCTCTGCAACCTCCTTTAAGGCAGTTGTGGAGAGTGAGAAGGTCTCCCCTGAGCTCCTTTTCTCCAGGTGGAACAACCCCAGTTCCCTAGTACAAAAGGCTGTGTTTTCACTGCTCAAAATGCAGGCTCTTGTACCTTAGTGTAAAGAACTGTTGGAACTGTTCTAAAGTAAAAAGAGAACACTAAGCACTTTAATTTTACCATAATGTAACTGTGCTATTATTGAAGCCCACACTTGGAGCTGACCTTGTTGTGTTTAACTCAAGGCTAAACTGAAGCTCTTCATCTTCACTGTGCTTTTACCTCAGATTTTCTTCTGCACATTAGTTGCCACAAAGTAAAAATGACAGATTTTGTAGCAGCCAAGTCAGGCCCTTACAGTCAGTTTCTGGAAGGTCATTTTTACACATGGTAAAATTTACAAGAAGCTACAATTCTTTTGCTTCTTGTATAAATACAGCATGGAGGCATGTGGCCAAGTAATATGAGTGGCTGTATTTGAATACGAACGATCCTGTCATCGCATCACAGCCTCTTATGAAACCTACTGTGCCATTCATGACATGATCAGATTTCATATCACAAGGGAAGAAGCTGATTAACCATCAAATGACTACTAGGTATTGGTATTCAGATTTGTGAAAAAACAGAGACAAACATGCAAATCATACAAACATAATTGAATGTCCCGGTGAAACTCTACATAAGCACACCATTTCTCCTGTCCTTTCCCTGGCAATAGCAGGGAGAAATTACACACATAATTTACTGACGTAAAATGTATTGGCTTTCAACATTTATCATATTTTATATATGTGATTTCCATCCTGTTGTGTCCTGAAACATTAGAGAAAAAGGAGGGATATTTGAATTAACACCTTCAACCTGTCACAGATGGAAAACTCCATCTATCGATGAATACGTTCCATTCATTGTGTTACACCCACGAAGTCCCGTAGAAGAATCAAAATTCTGCAAAATGTCTTCAAGGCACTGAATTATGTATTTGGATCTTGGATTAGGAAAATCACTTGTAACCAGAGAGCACCCTGATGAACACACCTCTGAGAAGGCTCCCATGGATGTTTTTTAAGGTGTTTTAAGGTCTGGAACAACTTACACACACTCAATTCGTTCTAGATATAATTGTATGAGTTTAATATACAGGCTGCCGAGAACAATGGGATAAAGCTTCCTGGTTTGTCACACCACTGTCCACCTGGGGTGAACAGAGAAGCATTGTGATAATTCATAAAACTTAATCATCTGGGGAATGATAATAGAATAATAATGTGAACAGAGGGTCTCAAAGACACCTCTATTTCATATCTGCATTTTGCATATGTTCATATCACATGCAAATTACCGTCAGGGGGTAGCTGCAGTTTTGGAGCCTAATTCTGCAGTCATATAAAGAGGCATTTATTACATTTAACAGACCACAGTCATGTAATGACATCTGAACTTCACTACTTCACTACTTCACAGAATCACAGAATGCTAGGGATTGGAAGGGACCTCGAAAGATCATCTAGTCCAATCCCCCCGCTGGAGCAGGATCACCTAAACCAAGTCGCACAGGAACATGTCCAGGCGGGCTTTAAACGTCTCCAGAGAAGGAGACTCCACAACCTCCCTGGGCAGCCTGTTCCAGTGCTCTGTCACCCTCACTGTAAAGAAGTTTCTTCTCATATTTAGGTGGAACCTCCTATGTTCCAGCTTATACCCATTGCCCCTTGTCCTATCATTAGATACCACTGAAAAGAGCCTGGCTCCGTCCTCCTGACACCCTCCTTTAACATATTTATAAACAATAAGGTCACCCCTCAGTCTCCTTTTTTCCCAAGCTAAAGAGGCCCAGCTCCCTCAGCCTTTCCTCATAAGGGAGATGTTCCACTCCCTTAATCATCTTAGTGGCTCTGTGCTGGACTCTCTCAAGCAGTTCCCTGTCCTTCTTGAACTGAGGGGCCCAGAACTGGACACAATATTCCAGATGTGGTCTCACCAGGGCAGAGTAGAGGGGAAGGAGAACCTCTCTC
>VYZX01011406.1:0-52575 GCA_013401335.1 Brachypteracias leptosomus
ATCCTGGCCGAACCAGGACACAGACATACTTAAAAAGTGCAATTTTCATTTCCAAGACAAATACAAAAAGTTTCAATACACAAATTTCAATTTCTGTTTACAAAATATATCTATGTTTTCAGTATTCTTATATGCATAATATGTGGTACTGCCATTTTCCTTGGTGTGGGATTTTAAAAGTAAAATTGTTTTACTATGGGCAATTCTGAAAATGAGGCAAGTAGTACAGTCATTCTCCTTTGGCAAAGTGAATTCTGAGTGCTACAGTATTAGAAATGCAATCATAACGGTTGTTCCTTGATGTAGAAGAAGTGATACATCACATTTTCTCTGCATTACAGTTAAGAATTTTGCAAAACTTATACCTAAGCAATTCTATGCAGTTGTCAGCAAGTCTCATGTCAATCGTCAGAAAGAGTTGGATAGGATGAGGGATCAAAAGTAAGGGAAAAAAATGTTTTTATGAATTTACTATAAGGTTTTTGCATTTAGAGAGCTAAACTTTAAGAGAAGTCTGAAATTGCTTAAATTCATTGCTAGTTTAAATTGGATGTTTTTCAGAATATCCTTCATATTTTTGGTGCTGACTCAGATGTAAAAGGATCCAAATGAATGATATGCAATTACGAATACCAATGATGTGAAATGCAATAGGCTTTTTATTGGCACAACTGTTCAACATTTTCTGTGCACAGCAAAGCCACAGAGTACTTTTCAGAGCACTGTAAATCATTCCAAGCTAAAACTTCTTAGCACCTCATGCTACAACAAACAAACCAATGAAACTCCTCCACATTTTTAGGAGAAAAATCATTTTTTTCTGAACAGAAATTGTTGTGCTTGGATTATGAAGAATTTGACTCATAACAAAAAGATCAGTTGGAAATGACTTGTGAGGAGTAACAGCTTAATATGGAGTTGAGTAAAGAACAGCCATAAACTGCTAATGTGAAGCAGTCAGAATGCAAGGCAAACACAATACTAGGGTGTATTAGGAGATGTATTTCCAAAAGAAATGGGATACTGTTACAGTCAAAGTACCAAGAACACATGAAACGTCTTTTATACAATTAAATTAAAACTTGGTTGTCATATTTGAGAGAAATTAGTTGAGACTATAATGAGGGAGACATGGAGCAGAGAGATGAAATTAGAGGGCAATGCAGGATACTAGAAGAGCCTAATTTGCTTTACATTGTTGAACAGGAACTATGAAGGAATAGGATCCTCTTCTAAAGTAGAGAGGAAGAAGAGTTACATATTAACAGCAAATTACACTGGAAGAACCACAAGTGTAACCATGGTTCATAGCTGTTAAATTAAGGGTTCCTTTCAATCAGAACAGTGGAACAAATGCCCTAAGGAATCCTTAAACTGATGATCACTACCATTCACATAGTAACAGAAGTCTGGGCTTCAGCACTTAGGTCAAATCCAGCATGTCCTGCTATGAAGACCAAATAGGGAAGCATTAGCTGATGTTTCAGTGAAATCTGTTTCTTGTGGGAAATCCCAATTTATAAAACAAAAAAATAAAAATTCCAGTCTGGTTTGGAATTTCTTTCTTTTTACTTTGAAACTTTCAATTCTTTACTCCCCAAGATTTCATTCTTTGCCCTGATAGGGGGTAAGCATTTGCTTGTGAGAAAGTAAAACTCTTTCTTTTGGAAGTTTGTTGGCATATCCTCTGTAATAGCAAATACACATTTTCTGCTTCATTCTGACTCTAAGCCAAGACATGTGGAAGAATCAGATGACACCAAAATCTTTATGCCGCAGGGATTTGATCAGTGATGGTAGAATATGCACTACTCAGCCTTCAGAAAATAATTAAAATCAGAAGCATGGTAGCTCACAGAGCTAACAGGTTTAGAAATCTATTACCCAAAAAAAAAAAAAAAAAAAAAGTGAAAGAAAGGCAACATTCACAGAGACTTTTCTACGTAAGGGAAGACTGTCCCTCATTCAAAAAGGAATAATAGTGAAAGCGTTATCATTAAAAGCCACTTTTTTTGGATGTTAAAAGCTTCCTTTAATTCAGGTGATCTGACTCTTTTTCCTTTTTTAATTTACAAGCTGTTTTAATCCATTTTAATCTGAAAGACTAAAGAACTGATAAATGGAATAGTGTAAAGGGTGGATTCAATACAGATTTTAGAAATGCTGGACATGTGTGCTGTCCAAACATTTGGACTGCCTTACAGTTGCTGACACTAGAAGCTCTAGATTTCTACTTTTTTGGCTCTGAGTCAGAGACTCTAGGCCCTGAAATTCGTGGTACCAAGGAAGTTCCCTGGCAAGGCTGTCCAAATGCTCTGCAGTGCCAGTCTGCAGGCACATTCTGGGTGCTAGCCATGGTACCACATTCTGTCAGCAGAAGCCCAAGTCTTTAGAATTTGACTGGATGTGCTGGAAGGACATTCTGAATTCTTTGAAAGTCCTATTTATTAAATGTATCCCATCTATATTTCCATGAAATATTTTGGGTTGGGATCTTTCCTGACAACAGTGTAATTCACAAGATAGTTTTCCACCTGACTGGAGAATAAAAGGACATCAAAATGTCATATTGTACAATTTCTTCCTTCCTCCCTCCCTCCGTCCCTTCCTCCCTTCCTCATAGCCAGGTGCTTACTCCTTCCACAAATACACAATCCAAACAGACATTCTTCTGCCCTCATCAGGACTCCAACTATCTGCTTTGATATAAGAGCAAGAAATTTCCACTTGCATTACTCAGTGAGGTACATGGGACTCTGAGGTTTGCAGCCCTTTCTGGCTTGTACAGATAACTTTAACATAATGATAACATGCTTAATTGTCTAGTTGATTTGAACCTAAAGAAACTGCAGTAACAGCGTCAATAGCTCTGTTCTCCATCTTTCATGCTAAAACATTCCTAGCTTTTAAATGTACATGACAGGCAGCAACAATTAGCTGAGCAGAAGTGTGCAGTAAAATTTAGACTGGGGTATGAGAAACAATAGGAATTGCCTGTCCTTTTCTGTTCCCAGAGTAGGATTAATTTTTAGCTTCTTCTGCAAACTGTTTGAAATCTCTGATCCAATTTTCTATATTTTTTTTCACTATCTCACACTACTTGCCATCCCATCTCCAATCCTACTTTAGTCTCCTTTTGTGTTTTCCATTTCCCTATTTGTAGCTTGGATGCAGTGGCAAAATAAGCAACAGCGAAACAGGAATGTTCTGTATGGCTTTTTTCTTGCCCCATTCCTCTGTGTTCTCCTCTTGGACTAACGTCAAGGTTTAGAGTCAGTGTGCTAGACCTACAACAGATGCTCTCTGTTTTCCCCTCTTTCCCCCCAAAAGAAAGTGAAAGAGAAAAGGAACAAGGGAGAGAGACTTCTGGACCACTGCTGNTGGTCTGCACACCAATCCTTAGTAGTAACTATAAACATCAGTATTATCACTGCTAGAAGCAGACACTGTCTGCAAAAACACACTGTTAGCTTCAGAAAGTGCAGTTAGTTAGCAGAGACTGAGCTTAAAAGTAAAATCACTGAGCAGAATTGGTTTGGTTCTAACTCAAACCAGGACTTGTCGTGTTGTACCCATCCAAATCTCAGCGACATACCAGTATTTCCTCTCCATGGCTGTCAGGAAGTGTTGCAGGTGCAGCAGCAGTGCAGGCAGAGCAATGCTCAAAGGGCCAGCACAGCTGCAAGACTTAGAACAATTTTGAAAATAATCACCTTTTCTGTTGCCAAAATGACCAGAGGTGGAAAATGGTAGAAAAGATTACAGGAAGAAGATATTGGCCTAGCTGTTTAAAAACTTTCTAGCATTTTTCATGTCAACTAGTCAAGATGAAGCTGACAGGGAGGAGGAAACTATTTCAACAAGTCTTCTGATTTAAAAACTAAACTGAATTAAAAAAATTATTGAAAGTTATTAAAACCAAAACTTTTAAAACACACACAAGTTTCAATTTACTCCTTAATTTTATTTAACCCACAATAATAAATAATCACATTTAAAAGGCCACATTCAAGACAAAAGATTTTTTAACATGCCTAAATAAAAGGGTACAGTTCATCTGGTCCAAATTATTTTACCCCAGTGCATCAGTTTGCAATATTTTCCTACCATTCAATTCTTCCTCTCATTTCAACATGGGAAAAAAGTTGCAAAATGACAAAAACCCTTATGGAATGAGAGGATAATTTTCCATTCAGATTTGGAGAACAGATATAACATTAATAATATTGTTATTTCCTCTTCTTTTAGTTTGCCTTTCCCTTAGTTTCTCTTCAGTAACATGAATAGGGATGGAGCTATCACAGTACGAAGTGTCAGAGCTCACTGGCTTGGACAAAAGCATACATCTTCCTCCTGTATGATGAGAAAAACTTTTTAATGTAATTTCTCAACTAAATACCTGATTACATAACATAAAGAGCTCCAAAAGTATAAAAAGGTATGAAAATCTTGGAATATATCTGAATATAATGCTCTGTTCAATCCCAGAATGGGAGATTTGAAATGGCATCTCACCACATCACTCATGGGGTTTTGTTGTATCTGAGGTTTTTTTGTTAATATAAATGGCTGTGCAGCTATTGAAACTGGTATTCACAAACAAAAAATTAATTCACAATCTGAAAGAAGAGAAAACTACTGCATTTTTCTCCTCTGACTAAACTGAAAGTTGTTATTGTATTTACAACATGCAGTATTCTGGAGAGAGAAGGAGGTTTGTGTGGGACTGGCCTCCCAGAAAGATCAAGCAGCAATGGCAACAACAACTTTGTTGTTTAGTGGTTTTCAGAGGCACATTCAAAGCCCTTACAGTAAGAGTACATAAAAAACCTTTAAAGAAACACAGCCAAATGTTACGCTTAAAGCAGAAGTGAAAACATGGTTTAAAACAGACTAGAAAACACATTCAAAGGGACACACTTCTAGGCTCTTGAATGATGCTAGAAAAGGTATCTCCAAGTTAGAGCAGAGAATGGTCTTGGCAATAAAATAATCAAACATTATAACAAGAATAATTTTTAGAAACCTTTTTTCTTCTAATTTTGCATAATGTTAAGTACTTCTGTAAAGTGCTAGAGCACGATGTAATTGCTAATTAAATGTTTCCCAAAACTTGTAAGACTAGCCACGTTGGCTACGTTCACACTGCTAAATGAGGAAGCAAGCTAGAGTGTTGGATTCCTGACTGCTGAGACAGATTGATTATTAGCTCTCTGCTTTGCTGTATTTGAGCCATGATGATTGGCCTTGTCCAAGATGAAGCTACTCTTGGTTCCAGGGACAGGTATCTTCAGGAACCATTCCTCCCAAATGGCAGTGTAGGTGTTGCATCAGAGTTCAGTCCCACCGCAGTACACAGTCTTCCAAAGCAATCCTGTCAGCCTTAGCATCCTCTGATGTTCCTTTCCTACTTCCCTCCTTTCTATGGGCCAAGGCATGCAGCCATTACCCTGAATTTCAGTCTACAAAAATCCACCATGGCATAGCACATTCTTCATTCTCTGGCTTTTTGTGTTTGGTTGCACAGATGTGCCAGCTGGGTCAGGTGAAGGTCCACAAAGCCCAGTATCCACCAGACCCATTGCACCCAGCTTCTTTGGCTAAGAATATAGGAGCAGGAGTATAAGAACCTGCAAACCAATCAGAAAGTGATATTTCTCTTATACCGTACTACTTTGTCCTCAGGAATTTTCTGAGATAGAGATTGTTTACTTCTGTTTAATAGTGTCTACAACATGAATACTTGTCTGTGATTACGGGAAACTGAGCATGAACTTTGATTTGCCTAAATACGTGCAAATGATACTCCCACCCTACTCCACATCCCTACTGCAATTTGAAAAAGAAGATGTTTTTTAACTGTATCTACAATGTTGAGCTTTAAGAGTTCATTTTGAAGATATCCTCCACTGCCAGTGAAGGCCATAGTTTTTTGTTGTTGTTGACCTAACAGCTGTATCTCTCATGCAATCACTTATGTCTAGCAGCAAAGGCTTTAACTGAGTTACCATGAGACTTGGCCACATTGAGAAGGCCACAAAGCATCTGACCCTAGGACCATGATTTGAATTCACAGATTTCTTGTTCCAGCACAGTGCATTTTCTGGTTTTGTTGTTGTTGGTTTTTTAAAATTTTTTAATTTATTTTTTTTTTAGCAAAGATTCTCTAGGGCTTGAGGGCTTTTAAGAGAGTAATATATTATAATCAACTGGCTTTGATAGCTTAGGAAAAATTCTATAATCTTTAAAAACTCATTGCTTTCTTGCATGAAATACTAATAGTGGCAAGAGTACTTCAAGCAAATTAAAACCTGTTTATCATCTCTCTTGGCAACGCCTAATTTAGGGCAACGTAGTAATCTCTTCTGGAGAAATGCTGTTCTTAGTATTACTCTTGGATGCAGATGAAGAAATTGAACTTGTGAAAGCATTTTGTGTTGATGAGTATAATCTTTGTCCAATCTAGCAATCTTAATAGGCAATGCCAATCAAAATCAATATTATTTTTTTTTTAAGGAAAGCAATAAAATAGTGCTGCAATTCAGAAATAACAATCAAAAAATCCCTGTTTTGTTTTAGTTCGTTTTTTGCAATCACTTGCCTGTTTCAGTCTGTGTCATACTTTCTCTTTTTGTGGCACAGCCAACCTAGAGAGATTATGTATATATTTCCCTATTTATAGCACTGAAAACACACACTTAAATATTCTATATGTTATTATAACTCAAACAGAAGTTGAGTGAATATTGAAATTGCCAGCTGTATCTCTACAAATGATTATGCTGAAGGTGTAGTTATATGACTGTGATGGTCCATTTTGGTTTTAAAATTCCTGATTAAATGTGAATTACTAGCAGACTTTTCATTGGTGCACTTGAAGAAAAAAAGGTGGATTCTGCACACTTTCCCTAAGTGAAAAACAGCTAGACTCAAAAGATGGATTAAATCACCATTAAACAAAGCTATAGTCCCACAGAATGGAGCATCCCCACAGACTGGGTGCTGATTAAAAAATCATTTTGGTGCTTTTGGGGAATGGTGCAAGAAATAGCTGAAGAGATTCCTTTGAACCACAAGAAAGGCTTTTTTTGCATTATTTTCCCTTGCTGGCTCCAGGTTTAGACTGGTTCTCATTTTATCTGCACCCTGTTCCCCACCTTCACATGAGCACACACAAAGCGGGGGCTTCAAAGCTGACAGCACTGGCCTAACTCCGTTCTCATTAAAAGCATTGGCAGAACTCCCAGTGGCTTCAACAGTAACAGGATTAGGCCAACTGTGAGTGCTTTGAAAAACTCACCCAAGGCAATAAATCTAGCATTAATTCACAAAAAGGAAAGCAAACAAAAAAGGTATGAAGAGAGGGAAAGCAAGAATAATCATTCCATTACTCAAAGTCTTTTAACAGAAAAATGACCCTAATTATATATTGCTGTGTAGGGTCTCTATGGCTGGTACATGAGGGTTCACGTTGGATACTTATTTGTCTGCTTAAGCCTGTTCATGAAGGTCAAAAGAGTAAGTATCCTTTCCCTGATCACCATGTCAGAAACTGCTGGTAATCACGCTGCTTACATGGTGCAATAACTGCAAACTCATAGACCCAACTCACCTGATCGCAAATCTGGGCAGGTTGGGGCTACCATGTGCTTCACTCTTTTGCACTGTGAAGGATGGGCTGCTCTGACCTACAGTCTCCTGAAGCACTTAGCTGTCATTTTTTGAACATATCCACATCCAATTGTTCTCAACTCACCTTGCACATCATCTCTTTTACCGCTCTAATAATTACCTGTGCCTGTCTTTGAATTGCTTCCATTATGCTCTTGTTTTTCTGTAACAGAGATAAATGACACAGCCACAAGCTTTGCCCATAATGGAGAGCACACAGAAAACCATTCAGATGTCACCTGACACTTCAGTATCAGGTTATTTGCATTTCATGACTTGGTATCCTCCTCCTTTTACTTCATGTACACCAAATACAAGGAATTATGAAGTCAAAAGTGTAAAAATGTCATTTGGTTATTTGGGGCTTTTTTTCACTAGAGAAATGAATGTTGGAGAATTGGGAAAATAATCTAGACGGGAAAATGATTTGGATTTGAATTCAGCAGGATTGGATTTTTGCCACCATTTGCACTGAGTAGCAGAACCTCCATCTGAACTTCTCTCTTTTCTTCCAGCACTAATATCTCAGCAGGCTTTGCCATCTTCTCCACCTAGGCAAAGAGCAGTAGATTCAGGTCTGCGCTGCCATGACACGAGTAATGCTCAAAGTGTTACTGACAACACTCTTTCATTAAAGGGTGACTTTGGAAATTGTCCAGACCCTTCTCACCTCTCATAAATGGTCACAATTTCTCACCTTTCACATACTGATCTGCCTCTCACAAATGCTGAGTTCATGGTTGGTGTAAATAGGTAGTATTACCTCCTGTTGAGGTTTAGGGTCAGTCCACCAGACCTACAATAGATGCTCTTTGTTAATCCCTCTTTTGCCCCCAAAAAAGGGAAAGAGAAAAGGAAGAAGGGTGAGGGACCTATGGGTCGCTCTTGGCCCCCTCCCCTCCCAAATGGGAGAAAAAGGTAATGAGAGAGAGGCTTCTGGGTTAGAAAAGAAAACTAAAACAGCTTTAATGAAGGTAATTATAATAAAATGAAATATATACAAATATATACAAAACTAGTATCAAACCCAACCTCCCCCTAATGACAATCACGTCACCGCCACCACTGAGCCTGTGGAGCAGGTACTGGCAAAGTCCCAGACTGCGCTCAGCAGCTGATGGGAACCGGGTTCAGGAGCTCAGCTCATGAACACACAAATTGGGATCAAAGGCAGAATGGACGGAGTCCTTCTCAGATGCCAGTCCTTGATAAGAAGGGCAGGAAGGCACAAGAAGGACTGAGAAGGATTGAGAAGGAAGAACAAGGCCAAGAAGTGAAAATTTGGTATGTTATTTATTTATTGTTGTTATAATTATTAGTAATACATTTATTATTGTTATTATTACTCCATCAATGAACATGACCTACATGTTGAACTGAAGTAGCCTGAGATTTTAGTAGCAACTATCACACAAAGGTGCAAACAATTATCTATAGACTAACACAATGGCTAAGAAAACAAACAGAAATGCTGAAGAGAGAACGAATTTGGGGAAGTTTTAGTTTTGTTCACGTATAATTCACAAATGAAATATAAACATATAGAGGAGAGGTACTGTGGTGTACTGACCACTTTTATGACAACCAGTGCATAGTCAATAGGAGAACAGTGACAGACTAACTGTTAGTTATGGAAAGTGGTTCCTTAATTTGAAGGAATGCTAATGTCAATGAGAAGTTTTTCATTATCTTCACTGGTCTTTAGACTAGGCCTTAAGGTAGCAGCTGTAGCACCTCAGAAATTTTTTACTGTCAACCTGACTTTGAAAAAAAGGTTCAAATCTAGCCATTGTCATGCTATGACTCATTACAGTGAGACATCAGAGTTACTTTACTGCATTTCTGCTTTCTATAATCTTCAGTAAATATCAGAGCATCCCAAATGGTGCCAACCATATCCTGGACTGCATCAAAAGAAGTGTTACCAGCAGGTAGAGGGAAGTGATTCTCCTTTTCCACTCTTATGAGACCACACGTGGAAAACTGTGTTCTGCTCTGGGGTCTCCGGTGTAAGAAACATGGCCCTGTTGGTGTGGATCCAGGGGAGGGCCACAAACATGATCAGAGGGCTGGAGCACCTCTCCTATGAAAAAAATGCTGAGAGAGTTGGAATTATGCAGCCTGAAGAAGAGAAAGCTCTGTGGAGACCTTATAGCAGCCTTTCAATATTTAAAGGGGACCTACAGGAAGATGGGGAGGGACTCTTTATCAGGGAGTGTAGTAATAAGATGAGGGTTAGTGGTTTCAAACTGAAAGAGGGTAGATTTAGATTAGATATGAGGAAGAAATTATTTACTATGAGGGTGGTGAGACACTGATACAGGTTGCCCAGAGAAGTTGTGGGTGCACCCTCCTTGGAAGTATCCAAGATCAGGTTTCATAGGGCTTTAAGCAACCTGATCTAGTGGAAGGTGTCCCTGGCCATGGCAGGGGGGATTGGAACTAGAGGATCTTTAAGGTTCCTTCCAACACAAACCATTCTGTGATTCTGTGATGATGATAAAGTAGATTTCAAGTCTGATGCTGACAGTAGCCTGAAATATCTGCAATATCCAGAGCCTTGATGGAAACCAACACAAAGGTGATATCTGAACAGTAGGATAAATGGTGTGAGCTGGAATGTCTGTTGCAGCTGGGAGAGAGGACCAGTGAGTATCAGTAGAAATGGCTAATGTATCAGTAGTGGGTTTGTTTACTGATCTGGGAAAAACTCAGTGGCCTGAAATGTGAGTGAGGATTACTGCAACTTCCATAGGTTTGGCTTTCCAATGCACTGTTAATCATGTATTCGGATAGAGATGAGCATTTCTTTTGAAAAAATGGAAATTCCCATTCAGAGATGTGAGTGAAACTAAATGTTATTTTCTGCTGTTCCATTTAGATTGTAAAAGGAAAAGGTATGAAAACTTGGCAAAGGCTGAGATGCTCTGTGCTCATTCCTTTGCTGTCTCCCATGAGGTCTGAAGCTGGCTTTTAGTTCTCTGGACTCTCTAGGGCATGCTAGTCCAGGAAAAACATATTTGAAAACTATCCTACATTCCTTTTCCAGAACTGAACTTGGTTTTCTGCTGAAGTGGTTTGAAGTAGACTCTTAGCCAGTGCATATCTCAGCCCTTCACTTCTGAGCACAAAACACATAATCAGAAACCGCTTGAACTGAACTGAGATAACATTCCATCCTGGAGGACTGACAGATAAAAATGGGTGAGTTTGGAGTTCCCTGACTCCATATGAACAGAAAAAATGTTAAGTTTGTAATTTTTGAGCTAAGGACAAAATATGTGGATTAAAGAGCAAAACTGATATTGAGAAATAGATTCTTGTTTTATTGATATCTTAAAAAAAGGCTTTCCCAGGCATTACAGAGTGCCCTCAGGAACATCCAGAACAATGTGATCCCCATGTCCATGTGTGTCCTGTACACTTTGATATCTTGCAGGCAACAGGAACTTAGCATAAGGAACCAGCAAAGCCACGTCCCTTTGAAATCAGCCTATGTCCATACTTCAAGCTCTGATTCTGGCTGAATGTCTGGAGAGGGTACACAGGCTGCAGAAAATGCCCTTCACATTGTAGTGTAGCTGAATCCCTGTGCACATAATTTGTATGTGCTAACTTCAGGAAATATTTTGGCATTGAAAATGCAATTTTCCCTGCAGTCAAAAGGAGTTCAGACATGTATGTGATTTTAAAACAAAGTGTTTATTTCATAAAGCAGTTGAATAGTTATGCAACTGGCATGTATTTGAACTCTGACTGATAACTGTAGTATTTATTTTGATATTTTCCTGCTTCTAAGTCTATGCACTCCAATGAAGTCCCGACCACTTCATAAAAATCAAAGGATGGCATTAATATTGCCAGTGGGACAGTGCAAGCCACAGCCATTTGAAAAAACTACATGTCTCTTTTTAGCTAAGCCTCCCACTGAGAGCTGATTGCTGGGGAAGAGAGAGGTGGGAATTAGCCACTTCTGTTACAAATGTCAAGGTTCTTGGAAGGTTCGAATAACAAGAGGTGCTGAAAAGTATGGCAACCAAATCCTATCTCCTGACACTGAGCTTGTTGCTTCTGTGACATTCTTGGCCTCTTCTCACCCAGTGTCTGGGAATTTGAGACTTAATCTTTGGTTCACCACATGTTGGTGCAGAATATAGCTGTTGCAAAATGAGACCAACCTACAAATGGGGAGAAGATCTATTTTAAAATTAAAAAATCCCAGCCCTCTCATTCTTCCTCAGCACAATCTCATGGCCACTTAATACTGCATGGGCTACGTTTCTTACTCTAGACAGGCAGGAATGTTTTGCTGTTTGTCTTGATAGACACCATGCATGCCTCTACTGAGAGCATCTACTCATCATACACTCATATGCAGCTCATATTCTCATTCTTCACATTAGGAAAACTTTGTCTGGGTTCATTTAAATAGTTGACCATATGGGTACAGAAATATTATCATGATAATCAACATTTCATCAGACTAACCAAGAATTTCAAATTTCATTGCTTAGTTTTGTAAGATCATAGTACAGGTGATTACCTCCTAGGTAGCCCCTGTAGTCCATACCAACTTCCCATTTGGTCTGCGCTGCTGAGAACTTACACAGGGTTGAGATCCCAAATTCTGGCATGCTCTTTGTTCACCATTTGTGCAGTTCATGGTGGAATTGTGGTCAGGGCAATAGCAATGCATTACCACCACTGTTCCCTAAGCTTTCTTAGTTTGAGGGGGGCCTGTAGTGCTCCAAGAAGCTACTTGCTTCTTTTCAGTAGTGCTACTATAAGGCATGAGGAGGTGACTGTACCAGCATAACAGTAGCTTCACATGCCATAATACCTGACACGTTTGCAGTGTTGCTGAGCAACAATTTCAGACTTTATACCTTCTTTATTATTAATGAAGCATATCATACTGCCAACAGTGTGCCCAGGTGGCCAAGAGGGCAATGGCATCCTGGCCTGTATCAGAAATGATATGACCAGCAGGAGTAGGGAGGTGATCCTGCCCCTGTACTTGGCGCTCATGAGACTGCGCCTTGAGTGCTGTGTCCAGTTTTGGGCACCATAGTATAAGAAGGACATTGAGGTGTTGAAGCTGGTGCAGAGAAGGGCAACAAGGCTGGTGAGAGGTCTGGAAAACATGCCTTATGAAGAGCAGCTGAGGGAACTGGGGTTGTTTTGTCTAGAGAAGAGGAGACTGAGAGGAGACCTCATTGCTCTCTACAACTACCTAAAAGGAGGTTGTAGTGAGACAGGTGATGGTCTCTTCTTCCAGATCACTAATGATAGGATGAGAGGAAATGGCCTCAAGTTGCATCAGGGGAGGTTTAGATTGGATATTAGGAAGAAATTCTTTACTGAGAGAGTGGTTAAGCACTGGAACAGGCTGCCCAGGGAGGTGGTGAAGTCACCATACCTGGAGGTGTTTAAAAAGTGAGTAGATGTAGCACATGAGACTATGGTCTAGTGGTTAGGGAGATGTTGGGATGAGGGTTGGACTTGATGGCCTTGAAGGTCCTTTCCAACCATAATGATTCTATGATTCTATACCCTCAGCACAAGATATCTTCCTGTAACTCTTGGAGGAAAAGTCCAGGAACATACCTTTTCCAGCTAACTCAGAAATAAAGTTCATAACCTTTAATATTAAAACTTGGGCTTCTCTCTGGAAAGCTGAAATACTTTAATAGAGATATATTGAAATAACAAGGTTCACCTCAGACCTGACCTTCAGCCCCACCTGCTCCAGAAGGCTCTGTCCTAAGATGACTCTGTCTAGAACATATCTTTCTTCAGTAGTTGACCCTCTGGAACTCCCTTGTACCTTCCAGTTTGTCCTACCCACATCATTGAGGGCAGAAGACAGGATGTAACAGTGCATTTGTCCAGGGACAGATCCCTTTGCCTTCACTCTTGCTCTGACCCCATTCTTGAAGGCTTTTACTTCCCCACATAAAGTATATGAATAGATCTTTGTCTCCTCTTCCTGAACTGACCCTCTTCTTTGCTTGTAAATCATAGCAGCTACCTGGCCATTAAAGGCCTCAACAACTGCAGATAAGGGCCAAGTATTGGTACTTTGGCATACAAGGTACTTGTGATTTAAGCTCACATTCAGAGCAAGTTTCTGTCTCTGCAAAATGTACTGCTAGCATGCTGGGTTTCACCCTCATGTATATCGTATAAGAAAAGTGAAAGCCAGGGATGAGGGCTAGGCTCATTGCCTCTAGTCTGGCAGAGTGCCCTTGGAGTGGCTGGGCCTGATCTCCATCAGAATGACCTAATTCTGCATACATCCATATTGATCTGATCTGCGTCATCATCAGTTCAGCATTAAAGCAATTGTGTGCAGAAAGCTTTCAGGGAAAATAGATGCAGAGAAAGAACAATGTATGCTATCCTCTTAGAGTAGGAGTGGAATTAGATTATTTTTGTGCACTTCTGTTGAAACCTACTCAGTGACATTTAAAAAAGTCTCTGTGCAAAGGCCTTCCCTTCCTCCCTCTCTCCATCGCTCAGCTGCAGCAGTTGCAGGAGGACACAGTGGTTGGAGTGTGGTGTGGGGGTGCCTCCCCAGAGCTGTGGGCTGACAGTGCACAGCCTCTGCCACCACCAGACAGCAGAACCCTCCCTGCTGCTGGGCAAGTTTGCATTCAGTTTTGGCACAATGGTTCAGGCCAGCACTTTCTCCAACTGGAGATGCAGGTCAGTGTGGAGGCCCATGGTATAGTTCTCTTAATTACAGCACTGTAACTACATTTCTCTGGTGGAGTCATTCCCAGTTTTTATCTGTATAAATCAAAGAGAGTACAAATGCTGAATTAATCCCCAGATTCTGATCTGTGGAGTACATCATGTCAGGCATAAGACGGTCCACAGAGGAAGAGTAACATTCTTGTACATCCCTACAGATTCTTGAGAGGTTGCATTTGCTCACCTCCTTCCTGAGGGGCAAAACCCCTCATTCCTTCTTGTTACACTTCTGATTAGAATCAGAACTGCTGGATTTGTTCACTTTAGAGAAGATGTGTGGGTGTAGAGCAGCTCTTGATGAGCATGAAAAGTTAATGAGATTGCTTTGTGCTAGAGACACCAGTGTATACTCCCAACTGGTACGGACACAGCACACTTCCCAGTCAAAGATGGAGCATGTAAGAAATGTACGATAGGGTGATGTGATAGGGAAAGCTTTATGAGTGTTTAGCCTAGAATGTACACTATGTGGACCAAATGACAATATCATGCATTTTTAAAACTGGTAGGAGAAAGCACAAACTCTGAGATTCAGCACAGAATGTTACTGGACGCTGATCTCATTCGATTTTATTCAAATTCCTTGTTCTTTTTCCCACACAGGCACTGTCTCGGACTGTTGCTGCTTCCATCGTACGACTGCTGAACTATATCTGAACACAGCAGTAGGATAAGTAATGGGTAGAAAATACACTGAAATTAGGGAGATGCAAACTATTTACAAATACTTGGTTAGGTCACAATACAACAGTTATTTTGTTGTGTTATATTACTATCCTTATAGAGACAGTCTTGGTTTTATCACCTTGCTTCTAATTGCAAGAGGAGAATACAACAAAGAGTGTAGTTTACATAAAGGAGACTTTTACAAAATAGAACTGGAGAAAAACCAGAGAGAAACTGTTATTCACTTTCAAGACACAGTCTGTGCAATACAAAGCCATACTCACAGAATAGAAAATGAAATACAGAACACATTTTTGAGTGCCCTCTTGTAGCTGCCATTTGGTGTGTGTAGCAAGAAGTAAGCTCTCTGTTTCATATTCCTGTACCTCTCTTGGGAATTTGCTTTGCATGGTTAGTGATTCCAGTCTGCAGTTGCCATGAGGGATACCTGACCTCTCAGACACATTGATTCCTTCTTTATGTGTGCATACAATTATTAATAGGAAAAAATCATTCCAGGACAGAAGAAAGAAAGGACGGAAAGTTTAATCATGCCAGCTCTTAGGAATTGGAAGAGGAGGAATGAGTAGCTCTCTTATATGTTTCTGTATTAACACAATGCAATAGTCTTGAATACTTCTATGAAATTTAGAAATGTACTGAGATAAGTTCTTTTGCCTAAGCTTCTATTTTTGGCATTGAGTCTTTTCAGCTAACTAAACAACAGGGAAAATGTGTAGTGGGGGGAGAGAGGAAAGTATTTTGTAGGTGCTGTGATCAATTTACCAATGCAGCTGACATGAATGTGCCCTAAGTCCTACTCGATCTTCTTAATACAATGTAATCCTTCATTATCCATTTTGATACCTAATGAGCACACACACATGTCTACACTTCCAAGGCATGTATCTGTCTTGCCTTGCTAATCCCGTTATCCAGGCTGTGCCTCTGCTGACTCTACTGCTGTGAATGACTCACAGATGCAGTGTCTCTCTGCACTGCTGTATCTCTGCCATGTAATCATAATAATTACTCTCCATTGTGAGAAAGGTCTGAAAACAGAAACATCTTCCACCTGTTGATATACAGTGAAGTCTGTACATGTTTTTAATCCAGGGTGTAGTTTGCCAGTCTAGTGTTGAGCTTAAAAAGCCATTGCAGACCTTTTAATGATACTGATGTTCTTGCTATGAGGCAACAACTGAGCACTTCTCTATTTGATACAGCATGGAGCTGTGTTATTAGGTTGGAGGAAAGGACAGATGGTACTTATTCATGAGCAATCAGGCAAGGATTTTTCATTGAAGAGAAAGAGAAGCAATCCTTTCCTTAACGCCTGATGTTGCCAGACTGTCCTACCTGAATAGCAGTGAGGCTGTAGTCCTGCTGACTGTTCCATAGCCACAGACTGATGGAGTGGACCCTACACTTCCTTGAGCACAGAAACAGATTTAGAGATTATCCTTCCTTAATGATTTGCACTGTGAAGGCTGAGCCTCTGTAAAAATTAAAATTGGTATAAAAAGCAGGGTACCAAATATCTTGTGGGTTTTTTAACACTTTTATGAAATGTCTTAGCTCAGGAATTTGAGATGTGGTGATTGCAACTGAAATCCCTGCATTATTCATGTCTAGATGGCTGACAGTATCACCATGTAAGTTAATACATTCTCACTAGAGTGAATACTAGGATGAATTTAGTAATGCTGGCTGCAGTGGGATGCAGAATAGCTTTCAGGATCCAGCAGAGCCTGGGGTAATTCAGAGTGATAACTAATCTCTCTGCAATACAGCATAGATCTTAACTCCAGCTCTGCTGGAAACACAAGGTAACCAAACCTTGGTAAAAGCAGTAGATGTCTTGCTTCTGACTCCAGCAGATGCTCTATTTCAGCAGTGATATGTAGAAATTTGGAACTCATGAATTTGGATTAGTGCTCAGTACAGATCTAACTCTGAATCCATTGAAGTGAATGGAAGTTTTGTCACTCAGCAGAAAGAGCATTAAGCCGAAGTGTGGTATCACCAAGGGAGTGCTAGTGGCATCACAGGGGACAAGTTTGTGACAGTGGTGGCTGCTAGAGCACATCAACAGTCTCATGGAATTCGGTGTCATTTGTGATGATGCACCTGCTATGTGAGTATATGCTTGAATGCAGGGGGCACACAAATCTTCACTAAAATGTCCATACTTACCAGCAGCTAATGTTTGGACCATGTCTACCCAGTGCAATGGAAGCTGTGCAACAACTAGTTCAGTGCTGAGAAAAGATACCAATTGAGTTACCAAAAGCAGTCCTGGAATCAGATGTATTTTCTGTGTTTGGCCTAACAGGATGAAGTACTGTGCAGGTCTATCTTTGCAGTTATCATGTTTGATGTTAGTTTGAAAATTTCTGCACTTTGTTCCACCACACAATGCAGACAGGACCCTAAGTGCCAGCATCTCCCTTGACTGAGATAAGGATAAAAATGGTGGCATTTCCACAGCACTGCTATATTTGCATGTAATTTAGTGTGGAACTGCTATTTATTTTGAACACTTAAATGTTCCTAGTCTACTACTGGGAAGCTATTATGAACCCTCTGGAAGGCTTAGCTTTCTGTGTGATGAATAATGAAATTAGGCACTTCTATGGCTATTATTCTAAAGTCACATTTTGCAGAGCTTTTACAAGAAAATATTATAAAGAGGTCAGTGTGAATAGGCAACAATGTTCCCTATCAAGTTTATTCACCTCATTAGTTAAGCACAGCTTGCATCCAACCTGGGTTTCTAACTCATCAGCCATGCATGGCTTTGGTGCTCCTTTGACACTCTCCCTTTCCAATTGCTGAGACTTTCTGGGAGACAAGGACTAGGAGAGAGACCACCCTGCTGGCAACTGTGAGTTCCTGGGTGCTGTCTAGACGGCAGATGGGGTCTATGCAAATCACACAGAGACTCAAGCTAAGATGTGGTGGCTAACAGCTAAGAGGCAGAGAGCAGAAGGGGAGAGACCATCTTCATACACTGCCTAGTCTCTACAGCTGATCTTGTAAGTGAGCCTAATCTGTTTGGGGGCAAGGCAGCCAGGTTGATTCACACTGCCACCCTGTTGTGAGCAAGCTAATCTCTCTCACTTTGAACTGAAATGGGAAAGAAGTGCTTCTGCTAGTTGCTTCAACTGAGCAGCAATAACTAGGAGCTGAGAGTTTGAGCAATAGCCCACATCCAGCCAGTTCTAGGAAAGCTGCAAGGGCAGGGTCTCCCTAGAGAAGTAACTTCTGCAGGGCAAATCTCAGTAATTACAGCTTCACAAGAATGGCTGATCTGGAATGTACTCCAGAGATACACAGAATTATTATTATCATAAGAATTATTTAACATAGTTTTTCAGAGATCTAGAAATAATGGCATGAATAAGATAGTAAAATTCAGGGTTAAATTAAAGTAAAATACTGACAGCAAGCTGTAAAGCATCAACAGAGAAGTTCCCTAAATATGAGGTAAAAGCTTTTATTCAGGTGACATTTATTTCTAGTTATTTTTAGGATTCACAATGTGTTCTGAAATGGACAAGACAACAGTAGATGCGAAAGAGATTAATTTGCAGGAAGATGGGCTCTATGACCTTTACTTATTAGTAATCATGAAGACACAAGAGCTTTCTAGATGTCTCTCAAGAGGTAAAACTACATGATACATAGCCTGTAAATCTGCATGTTCTGAATGACCATTGAAGGATTTACAAGTTAGTTATCGGCAGCAGAAAATTAAAAATAAAAAAAGGAAAAATGTTGCTTGTAAAATAAGAATTTTGCACCTTATGGTAAAATGATGGCAATTCTCCCTTTGTGTTATGATGAATCATATTTTAAAATCCAGTGTGTTTGTTTTATTGTGGAACCAAGTAAATGAGCCTCAGAGTCAGGTAAATAATATGTAGCTGCATTAGAAAGAAAACACTCCTGGAAGAGGAGCTTGAATTAGGAGAAAGTGAGGCACATCATTGCATGCCAAATCAGGAGGGGCATGCCAAGCACAGTGCTCAGGGAAAGCTTCCATTCCTGGACTCCCTGGGACTGTTAGATCCAGGGTATTAGGTATCTCAGCTGGGGAGACCCTTCTTTCCTATTCAAATGTCTAATCCTTTTCTGAAGCTTACAAAGCTGGCCTCAGGAGCAATCCATGGCAAAGATTTCTTCCCACTACCTATGCCCCATCAGATGAGTTGTTAAGCTCAGATTATTTTCAATAGCATTATGATAGGAAGTGTAGCATACCATTTTTGCATAGCAACGATGTATAATGTGTTTGCTTTTGAGAGTTTTCTGGATACATTTAAAAAAGAATGTAAGTTACAAGCATTTTTTTATCAGTCAAAGCCATATGCCGTTTGTTTGGGGTTCCGTTGGTCATGTCTTGAAGTATTACTAGTCCTATCTGCCAAAGTGTTTTATCCTATATAAGTGCATTGTGTTGCTACAGTGTGGTAAGGTGCTGCTGCCGGACACTGGAAGGACAGAGGCATGAGGAAATTAAATTTTGTATAAGGAAATGCTCAGGCTCAAGATGGAGAGGCAGGGACAGGGATGTTTATCTATGGTAGTGAGTTGGAAGTTATAAGACAAAAAGATCCATGTGTTTGAGGAGCTGCTGCTTGTTACTGCCATATGCTGTTGTACAGTGGCTGAAATATAATTTTACTATCACCAAGAGGAGGAGGAGGGCTTATGAGAGCATGCAGAGGAACAGCTCCTGGCCCTGACACAGCCATGCTATCCATGCAACTGCAGCTGAAACACTGAGGGCCTGGTGTGGCACTGTTGTTCCTGTGGATAACCCTTTTGCTGATCCCAAATGCCCTAAAATCCATTGAATAAAACCCTGTTTAGAGAGACCGTTGTACTGCAGTATCACAACCTGACTCAGATTTATGTATAAACCACATTACACCATTTTGGCAGTGCCAGCAGGTCAGTCAAATGGGTATAAAAGGGTATAAATGGGAATCAGCATCTGAGGCAGCTCTAAAGGAATAAGGAAATCTCTGGCAGCAGAGCAGTTGGGCTGCAGTATTTTTTTTTATTTTCATTGGCACATTGTGTAATTTACATGGCAGCTTGAGCATTTGTGGTGTTTTGTAACAGATAAAGCGTTCTACTAGCCATGAAGGGAAATAGGACGTGAAGAGACAGAGAACTATGCAGGTGGAGAGAATGCTTCAAACATATAGAAAAAAGGAAAAAAAAAAGCCACTGAAGAAATTAAAGAAGATATTCAGCAGCATGGGAAATGGAAAGGCAGCAACACTGGGACAAGCTTAAGGAGAGAAGTGCAAGAGAGGGAAGACTGGAAACAAAGGACCATTATCTTGGTGGCTGACACAGAAAAGGAGAGAGAAATGCAGAGTAGCAAATAATTCGGGAGGGAATGGGCAGTGGTAGTTGCCAACACAAAGGAGATGCTGTCAGTGATGGGCAAGTATGTGCTGTTTAAGTCTATTTCAAAGCCATCATTACCTGGACTTAAATACGAACCAAACTACAGAGCTGGTAGAGCCTGGACATCCTTGAAGAAGCGGGTTGGTCAGAGGACTGCAGGACATAGAAGTCTGTGTCTGCTCAGACAAAATGAACAAAAGGAAAGACTGTAACATTTTTTTCTACAATTTGACAAAACAGAGAAGGGATGGAGGATGTGTGAGAAAAGTGGTCTGGGAAGAACAGGATCCTTTTTTTTTTCTGCAATCAATATAGAATCATAGAATCATAGAATGGTTTGGGTTGGAAGGGATCTTTTGAGATCATCTAGTTCCAACCCCCCAGTCACGGAAGGGACACCACCAGCAGCAATATCTAGTGTTTTCTTATTTGCCAGTAACAAAAATTCAGATTATAGAAAGTTTGTAAAGGCCAAACTGTCCTGCTGTGCTAACCCTGTGCTGCTGCTAGGAATGATGTGGGAAGCAAGCTTTCTAAGGAAAATGAAGGCTGCTAGTGAATATTACTTGTATGGTCTCATTGCTGTGGAGCCAAAGTCCTGATGTCATCAAATTCAGTGGGAATGGGCACTAGTAAGAAGCAATAGTTTAGAATTTCTTTGTCTTGAATGTATTTGTATAACTTCTGGTATCTGGCCTCCAGCTGGCGTGGTAAGAATGGATATTCCTATGAACATTTACAATGGAAAATGATGATGGGTAATTGTAGTAGGATGTTTACTTAACTCTCCACAGATCAATTTTATTTGTATTAAGTCACTGCTTGATATAATTTAGAGTTCACATGACATAAAGTGCTGTTTATTTGGAACAGAATTTGAATTTTTGTTGTTTGCCTCATCCTTTCAGAGCCATTCTGTGTGGGTTACCATTGTTCCTTGTTTAGTTTTAAGGGAAATAGGTCTGGGTTTGATCAGATTTCTCCCTGTTCTGCTGGGAGTTTCTGATTGAGAGCTACATTCTTTTTGTTGATGAACGAAAGATCATCTTAATGCATTAAAATTAGATATAGATTGAGGATAGCTCTGCCCACATATGAAACAGAGAGATGCTCAATCAACTCTATTTCAACAGTATTGAAAATACTCTTCTAATAGGGTTACTCAGTTCACTTTTCCAAAATAGACTGAAGAGGCTCAAAGTATTTCATTTAACATCTCTACTCTGAGACTTTGCTGATCAAAATTAATTACTTCTGGCTTGTTGTGCTGCTAGCTCTTTTCTTCCTCAAGCCAACACCAAACTCAGCAACATCCCCCCACCACACCCTCATCTCCTATTCTTCATCTGTTTGCCCTTCTCTGTCTTGAATCAGCCAAGGGGGCAACACAACACCCAGAGAGAGCTCAGCAAGCTGCCCCCAACAGGAACTCTGTGCAAACTGATCAGCTCCTCCTTGTTTCTCACAAACTGGTCAGTTCCTGGTTGATATATCTCTAGCCTTGCCCACCACCCCAACCATGATCACCTGGGGGAAGGTGGGGCCTCACACAAGTGGGCCAGGTTCTGTCTCTGGGGCCTGAAACCACTTGGGGAACAAAACATGTTGTTGGGTTGTGACTCATCCACAGGTCAGCTCCAATTCAGGGCCCACAGCCCAGGCTCCAGCACTTCACTTGTGCAACTATGTCACCTTAACATTTTTCAGCTTTAAATCTGCCTTGAAGAAACCACACTGAATCAATTCAAAGTACATAAGATATGCACATGAGCTATTCATCTCTAAAAATGTGTTCTTTCCAAGAGATGGCTGTTTGCTTATCAGGGGAAAGTCAAAGCTGCTTTTCATCTGAATGCAGCAATGAAAATGTATTCAGCTTAACAAGGAACAAAACCTGTATTTCTTATCTGTTTAACTCTTTTAAAATCTGTTTGATTAGATCCTCTGTTAATTTTAATAAATCAAATAAAACAAGACTGAAACTTTCCTGATGCAAGCCATTCTTGTATTTGCTCTCAGCTTTGCTTTTCTGTGGCATGTTGACACTGGAGGCTCAGAAATTTTTCATACATTTTGATAGTGATTATTTCTATATTAGAATCAGTATCACACTATATGTATTTTTTTAAGTTGTAAAATATGGAATATTTGTAAACCACTTCCCTGCATTAATGTTACTCGAAGTTTAGAGATGCAGAATTGTAACTATTGCCAAATATGCACCAGTTAACTTCATTCTAGTCTGCTTCTCTCTCCTCTTCTGATGGGTGAGGTAACTAATTAATTAACTAATTAAGGAAAATGGATTTAATATGCTTAGACTCATGGCCTGGGTCATGGAATATGCAGTTTTATCTGTTGTAAAGTACATAAGGCAAGTCAAACTTAGATCATCTGAGTGGTGGAAGGTTGAAGTTTATGGCTAAGAGAAAATGATAGAGGGCAACCTTGATCACTGCTGACCTGCTCCTTGAATGTCTCCAAAAGTTTTGAATCATAGCATGTCTTGTGGGTCCTCCCTGCCCCACTTACATTTATGTAGCAGACTGTACAGCATTAAAATTACAGTACGCTGTCACACAGCTTTTTACTACAGCGTAAGATGGGCTGAGGTATTAAGAAGAAGGCAAAAAAAAACTTGTTCTCACTCAGCTGTATTACTAAAAAGGAAGATTGTCTTTTCAATGTTAACCAAGTGTTTAGGCATCTCTGCATAGCCATGCAGCCTTGCCATGGGACGTATCTTCCTGCATCATCTCAAATGGTTATAACTGAGTGATAGGGGTGCTGACCCCTCATCTCCTCTTTGCTTTTCATCTAGTATGCCTGCCCTTCTACATGCTACCTTAAAATATTTAACCTGTTCTTTCAGAAACAGTTCTTTATTAAGAGCAAACATGTTAATGTCCCATCCAGGATTTCAAAACTGTGCCCCTTCCATTTTCTCAGGATGACTCTGAAGACTCTCTGGATGGGCTTTGTCATGTGCTGTCATCTGCACCTTTCAACATTTCTTTGCACATTGAGGCTTCATTTTGAATGTTATTTTGTTTCTGCATTTAAAGCAGAACAATGTTGTAAATATAGGAAACATAGAACAGAATTAATTAAATACTTAAGCTTCTAACTCCTCTTCAGGTTTCTAAGTTCTTTCTAGAAGCCTAAACAGATTGTTGTTCTGGATATTTGCTGTCATAGTGCAGCAGTTCTTTCAGATGCTAGAATTAGTAGATTCCTGACTTTCACACATTGCTTTGGGGAAAGCATAGTTTAGTTTAAAATTGCAGTTTCTCAGCTTTGAGAGGATACCTTATTGACATGGCCCATGCTGAATAAATCAAATAAAGAAAACAGTCTTTCTGCAGTTTCTGAGGAGTCTGAATATGTCCAAAGTCAGATTATCACTTCAGCAAACTGGTTCTAACTTCAGTAACTTTTTCTTTTGTTGGTTTTTGGTTTTTTGCTTTCTTTAAAGTACTGATAGTAATGCATGAATCTTAACATTAAGTATGTTCTTAAGTCACAACATATTTAAGATCTAATATAGGTTGCCATAATTTCACACTTAATTTTAGTTACACTTACTTTTAAGAGGAGAAGACACAGTAATGCAATTACACATCATGTTTAATGATAAGATTATTTTTCCTTAAGAAGTCATCCACTTTTCTCTGCCTTAACATTCATTCAAAACACGTGGTTCTTATGCTACTTTAGTTACAGATGAATAAAATACAAAAACACATTACTCTCTGTACACTAGTGCTCTTAGATATAGGAATCTGTTGATGGTAAACTTTGTTAAAGTGAACTGTCCCAATAACAGTCAATTTTAGTGAGTAGCTGGTAAATGTCAAATTGATTTTGTGTCATTCCAGTGGATGACTGCTTTTAAATGAGATCTGTGCCCATTGTGAAGTTTCACATAGTCAGATTATGCTCCTGGAATGCTGTGCTTCCCAGCCCTTGCTGCTTAATACAGAACAGCACCTTCTTTCTTCTGATGTTCTTAGTGAACTGAAACCCACGTACTTTGGAAAATCTCTTTCTAGTCACACTGCAAATATCTCTCACATTGGGAAAAAAGCTAAACCCTTTGCATTTGCTGAAAACCAAAGTCCCTCAGAAGTTCTTCCCAAAGCACTGCCACAGATTCATCAATTCCTGTTAAATGGAAGAAGACTCACTGGCCAGATATGACTGACATTTCAAGAAAATTTTTAATAACATGAATACTGTTCAAAAGTTTTTGCTATGATCTTATAGCGCATGTATTAGAATCATGGCCTGAAGACAGGTTTGAGCATCATTTGTAAAATGTCAGATTTTTCTTTCTTTTAACAACTTAACTGTCATCAGTCCTTTAACAATTCTCATTTTACAGCTACATATTTCATAGACTCCGTTGCACATTACCTACAACTCATGATTCTTGTTCTTTTACCTACAGCAATAGCATCTTCCAGTTCAAGGAAGAATTTTATGACATCACAGCATGAGAACTTGAAGAGGCAGTTGTGCTTGCTTTCTATATGCTTTCCATTGTCACATCATCAACAGAAACAGAAACAAAGTTGCTGGTGGAGTGCTGGAGGTAAAGATGCTTTCATTGGGATTTTATTTTGCTGGTGTGTTCCTACTTGTCTGATTCAAGTTGGAGAAGAGCAAACAAATGAGAAATAGAAGATAAAGTTATGCTGAGGGGATGTTGCTGAGTTTGATGCTGGCCTGAGGAAGAAGAGAGCTAGCAGCACACATACTTAGTATAAAAAGTGGCTCATAAGCTACACAGCTCTCTGGATTCTTCATTTCTTTTTTTAATAACTTGTGAAAAATTTGTTTAACTTTTTCCTTATTGTAGATTCATCTCAGACAGGATTTTGTTCTATCTTACAATTCATGTATGATGCACCAAGGAAGGCAAAATTCCTGTGTTTCTATGAGATGAGGAGGAAGTTTTGGACTTTTTTTTTTAGAGCTAATGTAAACAACCCCTTTAGTACTGTTCATTTGCTGTTCCCATCAAAGCTTGTCCTTTAAATGACCTTTGAGGATTCTCTTGCAGATTGGTTACACACCTAATTAACATTTCTAAAAATCTGGGCAAAAGGTGCAAAGAGTATGAGTGTTTCTGAGAGTGGATTAGGAAATGGCACATTAAAGAAGGCTGTAAAGGTGCTAGCTGTCTTTCTGTTATAGTTATACTCCTACTAGCATAATTCACAAGCCCAGCACTTCCTATATGTGTACTGGAATAGCACAAACCCCCAGAATATGAATGGGAGTTGCCTAGTTACTTGTGATTTTAGTCCTGTTTCAGCTGAAATATATCCAATTGCAAATTACAGCATGTGGTGGCAATGAGGAAACTCTACTGAACATGGAGTCTATAAAAATGAATGGTTTGCATTCAGCTCTGGTCATTTTTATCTTATGACAGAAGAGACACAAGTGACATTCTTAATTCATGTCACTCAAGACAAATTATGGACACAAGATACTGCAGGTATTCTTTATCTGATTGATTGGACAGTTTCCGAAGAAAAACGTATAATGGAAGTTGCTTATGTAAGAGCTGAGAGGAGCCTGTTTTTTATTATGACGTGCTGTATTTCTCAGTAAAGGGAGAAGTATTTCAAGCTTTGTTGTTTTGACCGAGGCATGACAACTAATCTGTGGTATGTAGCAGCCAGACAACCAGCTTGTTATATGCCTATCACTTCACTATGGAGCATGCCTGGCAACGCAGATACCCTGACTACAAAATATCACAGGGACTGTTTCTCAGGAATGCAATACTTCTGGCCCATCTTTAACATAAGACTACAACAGCTGCATGTAGCCATAAGATGTGCAAATATACATCAGAAATACTCTGATAAGGTAACTAAGCCTGTAAGTGAAGGTATATTATTAATAGCTAATGATTAGACTATTGAAGCTGTTCAAGATATGGAAACAGCCCTGCTTCCTTTCTCACTAACCTCAAAAGCTGTATTACATTCAAAGTTTGTGAATGATCCTATAATCAACACTCAAATTTTCCAGATGGCAGGTCAGGGAAAAGAAAACAAAAGGAGTCAGCATCAGTGAGGGATAAAATAATGGGTTAAGCACCAATACTGATCTTGTTCCCCATGTGGTCTGAGAACATCTCTCTTATCTTAGGGAGTGCCTCCACTGTGCTGGCTCATAAATAACTTTTGCTTGGTTTAGACAGGCCTTCTAATGGAAGAAGACATTTCCAGTCTCGTTGATCACATGCTTGCCTGTTTTTGCTGTCATTTCTCCCTCTCTCCAACCCAATAACTGTTCACAGATTTCAAGTGCAGTGCAGAATGAGATGTTTGAAAAGTGAGCAAAGGCAGTCCTACAAGTTTTTTGAAACTCATATCCTAGGTGAAGAGAGGATCAAATGAGTACCCCGTAGAGAGAACGGTGGTCAGAGCTTCACTGTTATATATTGCTTTTGGCAGTGGCTGGCTGGGTTACAACAACTTTCATGGCATGGAGGGCAAGGTGGAGGAGGAGTGGGTTGTAGGGAGCTAGGTTTATTTCAAGGAAACTGCTGAGGAGAAGGTTATGGGGCAATGCATACAAATCCTTAGAAGACAAAGGTTGCTTATTTCTAATTTTCATAGCACAGCTCATTTAATTTCATCAAGTCTTTTTAGATGATGTATATACTTTCTGCTTTAATCTCGCTCAGTTTATGTACTGGGAGCCTTTTGAATCTGCTTTGAATGTAAGTTTGATTACATCAAAAGTAAGTCCTTACAAGTAAAACTTGCATTATACATATTTGTAAAAAAATGCATTTACATTGCAGGAAAGAAAAATACAGCTGCACTCAGATAGGGTCGCTCCTTGCTTCAGCTGTAATTTCCAGGGTTTCACTGGTGGTTACATGTGTAGCTAATTAATGGAAGTTTTCTTTCATCATGGCTAAAGGGAAGTTTGACTCAAAGCTTATTAACTAGGATGACTCTTTATTTTAATTAGAGGGAAAATAATGTAAGGAACTGTGAGAGATCTCTGTGTCTTCTCTCTATCAGGCTGCTAGCTCTCACACTTACAGCTATGGCTTCAACTGAATGCTCTAATCTCTTAAAGGGCTTGTTACTCACACACTAATCAACAGCATAATAGGGAGCCTAAGACTGTCATTGAAAATCATCCATAAAAGGCAATACTGTTAGGAAATGCAACATTTCATGAGCTTCCCCTCCAAATACATTAGAAACCTATTCTTGGCTTTGTGCAGACGTCATGCAAACCACTTATGTGACATGTTAAAATTCTGTCCAGGTTACTGACAGATTTGTTTTGGATATAAACTGCAGCAGACCAACAAAATATTAGCTGAAGTTGGTGTTTTTAGCTCACTGGAGATCTAACTCTGTTACTTTCTAGAGGGTCCTGGAGGAATACCAAGTACACACCAGCTATGATTACTATATGTAACTGCAAGTAAGTGGCAAGCAAGTTGGATGCATGTTGTATTGACTCCCATGTGGCAGAAGAATGTCACTGACTACTTTCTGGTGCTTTATCACATGTACGAACTGCTTTTTGGGGAAGAATAAATGTCCTTGTCACTAGTGATTTACCTAGCTCAGCAGATTTTCCTTCACTGTAACTGAAAGGGAGCATCAGGGAGTCCGCCTGGCCTTTCAGCAAGGTTTATCCCGCTTTGCCATCTTGGCAAGCAACCTCCCCTCTTTCCTACCAATGTCAGAAAAGTGCTGTTGCTTGGAAATTGCACAAGACACAGCTACACTAGTGGCTTTCAAAGCTGGAACTAGGTTGTGAATCTCTGCTCATTACACATACAGATACTTTTCTGTCACTACCAAAGTGTAATACTACTATGCTTTTTTATTCAAGTAGCATGCGAAAGTCCAAAACCTTGTCAAGGTATGGTTGTGTTTGGCGCAGTCAAAACTAAAAGTCAGTCCCTGCTGTTTTCCAGGTAAGAAAGAAATAGTGAGTCAGAAGCATTATTGCCATCTGTATTTGGTGAAGGGTGATATGAGGAACAGAGGAGTCAAATGCTGATCCAAGGAAGCATATAGTGTTTGCAGCTTTTTTTGCCACACTGTATTGCTGGAGAGAGACTCAAATCCCAGCTCTGGGCATGTAGTTAAGGGGGACTGCACCTCACCAGCCATGGTACACATGCTGGCTCAGGTGTGACCAAGTCTCACTCAGATACCACAAAGGGACATGGCTGGGTCACCGTTGTACCTTTTGATATTCAGGTCAGTTGGATTGAGAAATGCTCTGCAGATAAACTTGCCAGTGCCCACGCAAATGGCAGCTTGGTCAATGAGATCCTGTCAAGTTTAGACTGACCAAGCAGACTTTGGACTGTAGTGTGAGAGGAAAGTCCTCATACATCTTTTTAAAAATGCTTATCATTTTTTGTATCCAGTCCTATGACCAAGACTCAGATGTGGTTTTGAGTATCTCACTTTGCTGCACAGACCAAAGATCATCTGCCTTTGTTTCCTCACACATACTCTGTCTGTACCTGGAGGATGCAACTGCTGGGATGCCAGATCTTCTCAGTGAGGAGTGCTAAAATTATTGTGAAGCAGTAGCGCCATTGGAGCAGCAGCACAGCCCCCTGCCAGAGCAAAGCCTTTTTACTCCCTTTCTATTTTTTTTTCTACCAGTTTCCCACTAGTAAGTTTTAAGCCTGTTGGTCAGTTGCAGATGTATTTGGAAGAGGAGCAGAAGTCTTAAAGATAAAGAAATTGTTTTGAGTTTTATGAAAGTGAGTGGCCAGATAGAAGAAAGAACAAAATTAGTGATTAATCTGGGAACTAAAGCATAAAATGTCCCCTTAAGCATTTGGCAGTAGTGTGTCAGCAGAGCAGCAAGCCTCCAGCACCACTCCAACTAGTGTACATCAATGTGGACCCAGCACTGAGCATACTGTTACCTGATGAGGATGTACATAAACCTGGGGAAAACTGGTTTGCTTTGGTAATAGAGGAAGATTTAGAAGACCAAAACCAGAGACCTGAAGGAAAACAGACTAAAGTAGCTCCTTGAGCAACGGCACCTTAAAAAAAAAACTAATGGCAAAATGACAAGCTGAGCTCTTAATTTATTGTTGGCACCTCCCACAGCCATTAACAGGATTTCAGTGCTTTGTTTGTGGTGGTAAATACGTTTCTCTGAGTCTGTGTGCCACTTGTTTTTATCTTCTCCCTTTATCTTACTTTCTTTTTGTTGTTTTCTTAGAGATTTACTTCACACTATCCACTGGAAAACAGAAGGCACTTTGAACATTTACTGAAGGAAACCACCTGCATACAATTGCCATTATCAATCCGACTTTTGCCAAAATTTACTCAAATTTTAGAAGCTGTCATTATTTATTTACTCTTTGCAGAGCTGGAGTATATAAAAGAAGGAAATAATAAAAGGAAGTAAATAAAGATGTCTTACATTATGCTGTGAAGTAACGCTTGCAAATACCAACTTTTCAAGTGACTTCTGTGTGGTATGTGTTTGTAACATCTTCTCTTCCATTAGCTGTTACCACGGTAAACAATGTAGTACCTGCCTGCCAAACACTTATTAATACAATAAAATACAACATGGTCTCATCTTGATCTGTAGAGCACCCGATTCAGCTTGCTTTCTAAAATGCTTCTCAGAGCGCAGTAGTAATCCTTGATCTACAGCCGAAAAACGGCAGAGAGACTAAAGAAATTAATTGTCAAGGGAAGGGAGTGCAGATAAGCTCCTAGAGCTGAGTGCTGCAGGACTTGGTGGAGTGGAGGGCTGTGGCTCCAGATGGCTGGGGTGGCCAAGCCAGCAGTGGCTGCTTCAACAAGGGGAGACTGTGCTTCCACACAGAGAGGAGGCTGGTACCACATGAGCAGGAGTAGCGGGGCGAGAGTGAGCGTAACAGAGCCCAGTGTGTAAGGAAAGTATGTCCTTGGAGGATTTAAATGCATGGATTTTGATACTGATCTGGAAATGAAAAGAGGAAACTAGTGGACTAGTCAGAGGGATAGATATAAATGCTGTTAGGGGAGGAAGGCTGAGAAGGAGATTTACGAAATTAGGGAAAATAGCCAAGCCTGCCAAGTATCCAAACCAAGCAGCCAGACAACTTGCAAGAGACTTCAGCTTCCATGAATGACAGGTAGCTGTCACAGGAAATAAAGACAATGTGAACTGGAAGTTGTTTTTATAGCTTGCTGCAGAAGTGACTCTCAAATTATATATAGCATAGGCTAAATACACCTCAGGGCAATAAGGAAGTATTTTCTTCCTCACACAAGGAATGGTCTCAGTGTGAGTTGAGTGTTGCCATCAACTGAGCAGGGGAAAAAGGGAGCTATGATGCAGAACTTGCAGACTTTCTTGTGAGCCTGACACCTGCTTCCTTGACCAGCTGCCTGGAAAAACACATTTCAGTGTTGTTTTTTTTTTCTCAGATGAGGACGGAAGTCTATACTACTTCACTTTCCCAGGGGAAATCACTACTGGCAGAGTATCTGTCAACAGCATACTTAAGTAACATATTAAACAAGAAAATGTCCTTATGACAGAAATATTTTGGATTAAAAAAGGAGGTCTAACCATAGGTATTTCTTTAATAATTGTAAGGATTTTTTTCTCTCATAAAATACACTAGCACTAGAGATTTTGGAAGAGAAAATATTTTTAAAGAGTCTCCTTAGGCACTTACTTACATCAGATCATATTTCTTCTTGAACAAATGCCAGCAAGTTATTAGAAATATACTTTATCAGTTACAGACTTAGGTCAGTTAGTTTCCATCTTTTCAAAAGTGGAAATCTTTTGAGGAACATTTGGAACTTTGAAACACTAGAGAAAAACTAAAAAGTAAGTTAGGACAAATCTGGTGGTCTGTAGCAGTGGAGCTGTAGCTGTGCAGAGGCTGCAGGATTTGCTCCCTTGTTTGTGGAGTCCATAGCAGTAGCAGCTGCCAGCGCCGCTCACTTGAGAGAGGCACTCTGTGCCAGGGCTCCCACTATCAATGCCTGGCTTCAGTTATATAGAAATGGACTGTGAAAAATCAGTCTGGCATGAAGGCAAACAGCCTTTCTTTAAACATTATTTTCTTCTTTTAAAGCTGACTTCCTCTGATTTCAATAAAAGGCAGTGCAACGTTCCTATGAACAGAAGTTAGCAAACAGCTATCACAGACATAGGAGAGCTATGCTTCTCTCTTCTCGCTTGTTTTTTTTTCTGCTTCAAACCACTTTCCCCAGCTTGGCTGTTGTTGCACTGGAGCAGAAGAGAATGCAGAGGCTTTCTGCAGAAAGTTAATATACTGTGGATATGAGGGCTGGGAGAATGGTTCAGCCATTGGTCTGTGTAGGCAGATATAGTTTGCTCTTGGAGTTTACCTGTTGCACTTGCCTCATGTTACCTGCACTAATAGGTTTTTAGGTTGGAGTGGGAGCAGACAGAACTTGCATTTGCCCACTCTGTAGTGTATGAACATACAGTCTTGCAAAAAGGCCTATTTCAATGCAATGTGGACTGAGCTCATGTGGAATACACTTACTTAGATCACAGAATTGGATGGCTCACTTTGTGAAGAAACCAGGATATTTACAGTTTCTATTGACAGTTATTTAATGATATTTTCCTTGGCTTAAGCACACAGAATCTCTTTTCTGCTTACATAGACTCCATTACCATAATAGCTATACATGTTATAGTAATTAACAGAGTGCCCTTGAGACATAAGTCATATTTGTTTTTCTTTTATAGCTGAAAACCTGAGGCAAAAGGAACAAAATGGCTCAAGGTCACTAAAGAGGTGATGTGGCCCAAAATGCTTTACCACAGCTTCATGGTTGCATTTGGCAGCTCTCTGAAGTCCTGTCTTGGATCACACCCAGGGCATCAGGGAAACATCGAAGTGCAACTCTGCTCAGAAACCTCCAGGCTTATGGAGTCCTCCTGAGCATCACCCCAGGGAATGGCCATGTCAGAGCAACTGTGATTTATCAGTGCATCCAACAAAACAGGTCAGCACAGCCTTTATCTACACAGTAGAGCATCTCTATGCTCTCTGTGAAGTCTCCATGGAACAGAGAAGCAGAGTTCATGTACGCTATTGTGATTGGGATACTTGTCACTGCTCAGCTGCCAGACGTGCAGCACAGGCCATTCACAGCAGACATAAGGAATTGTCACTGGCCATCTGAATGCTCATGACACCCCATTTTCTCCCTCCAGCTGCTGTGACCACCAGGGCTGCTGCTGCAGAGCCATCCAGCATCCGGCTCATCTACCCTTGCAGGGTAAACCCTGCCACACCAGCTATAGAAGGGTCAGTAGCTGTTGCTTAAGAACAGATATGACTGCATGCGGGGGGAAGCTAGTCACCAGTGGTTTTGTCAAGGACATCAAACATCCTTCAGGACACACAGACCTTGTCACCCCTACAAGGCCTTCCCTTGGACACCCTTTCACTCCCCTTTGTTTGGCAGAGATGCTTTGCTGGAGGGGTAGGACAACTCAGGAGCGTGGATCATCACCAGGGTCAGCCTGACAGGTCTCCAGTTAAGACAGAGAGTTGATGGCATTGCACTGGCCTTTCTTAGAAAAAACACCTCTGCACTTCAAAATCAAAACCAGATGTCTATCACCTCACACAGACACAAACCCTCCCGCACCCCTGCTTTTGTGCAGTGCACCGGTTCCTTTTTGCTTGCCAGCACTCCCCCACTCCCTAAGCCGACGTGCTGCAGCATGCATTTGTGGTGTGAGCTGGAGGATGCAACTACATGTACAATGGCTAGCTCTTTAAGCAGCACTTGTCCCCCTTTCAGCACCCTCCTCAGGCTCAGACAGCCACACCAGACCATGGGACTACAACTAGGGACTTCCACACAAACCACTTTGTTACAAGATGCTTGATGTTTGCTTTCATTTGATTATTCACCATTCTGGAGGAGGTGAAGAATTCATCTCTTTTTTCAGTCAGCTGGTTTCAGCAGACATGGGGATTCACCAGTGTTAGACACAGAGCTGTATTTGGGAAAAGTCCTTCTCTGGAGCCAGGTCTCCCATCGACTTGGTCATATTGTGACTAAGGAGTCCCAGGAATGGGAACACTATGCAGGTGATGGCAGAAGTTGCAGGAAGGTGGGACAGGCACAGGAAACTTGCAGTGCCATTATGTTGTTCTTTTTTCCCCAGAATTTTCCTATAGCAACTACACTATCTTTTTCTTTCTAGGTCACATACCTGGATCTCCCAGGCAGTAAGCTGTCATTTTGATCTGGAGGCTGATCTGAAGGGACACAATGACACGTGGCTTTCTAAAAGCCTTGTGTTTTCTTGGGCAAAACACCACTAGTTCTAACACATGTTCATTAGGCAGTGTCCAGCACTAGGTAAGCAGCTTTTTAAGCACTGCTTCTCTTCCATTTCCATCTTCATCGCAGGCGTTTGGACTTAGTTTCTCATTAGTTGCCAGCTCTAGAGCATGCAGGAGTGGGGGATTTGAGGCAAGATCTCACCTACCTGGCACTCTGCACTCAGCACAGGGGCTGTGAATTGGCTCACTCTGGCATCTCTTCACTGCCAATGGCTTCTACAAGTAAAGGAAATTAAACACAGGCTGACCTGAAGACCAATGACTCGTTTTATCTCCTGTTGGGGACAAAGCATGCTTTACCTGACAATGAGTGGCTTGTTTCCTGACTCAGCACCCAGGCAGGAACTTTCTGTCTACCACATGTGCATATATACATATATATGAATGCACATGTGCATATAGGCATGCGCATTCACATATCCTCAGGACCGTGTGCCAGCCTACCAGAGCTGTGTGGGATGCCAGGTATGGGCACAAACAGGTACTACCACTGCCTGACAGGGGCTATAGGAATAAGTGGTTGACAGCTCTCAGAACTGGTCTCTGACTCACATTCCCTTTCCTTCTCTGCATTCCCCCCCCCCCCCGTTTTTTNGAAAGGCTAGAACCAAGCCACAGTGTCTTGTGGGACAGAAGTGGGAAAGCTGCTTGTAGAGCAGGCATTCCTCAGACACTATTGACATGCCTGAAGGGCCTGCTGTAGAGGGGGAGCAAGGCTATTACAGCCCCAGAGTGAACCTGGAGAGCAAGCTCAGAAAGCAACATAGATAGGACCAGCTCCATCTACAGGGGTGTCTCTGCTTTAAGCCTTCCCATGCTTTCTTATTTTTTCCAAAATTAGTATATTAGTGTGGTTTGCCGCTGCAGGTGATTGATGGCTGATGTTTCATTCAATGTGGGGTGAAAGAGCTATATTGTTTGCCCCAGCTTTGAAGGAGTCTAAGCTTGAAGTTTGGCCTGGGTGGCATTTTGATAAGCCTGTAAAGACCTTCCTTGGTCTACTCAGAAACATACTCTGGCACGGAAAATTTAGGCCAGCTGGAGAAGCATATTTCAGACAGAAATCTGTAATGGCCCTGGAAGATGTAGTTTAGCCTAGAGGCTCAGTTCATAGAAAGTTTGATTTAACTCTGGAGGTTTTTGTGTTAGTTATGTGCTGTTTTATTAAGAATTCGCTGTAGGAATCTTTAGGAATTGCTTTAGTTTCTGTGGAGCATTACTCTCAGAAAAAAATACTCGTAATGTTTCTTCTCGTCCCTGCCCATGGCAGGGGGTTGGAGCTAGATGATCTTTAAGGACCCTTCCAACCTAAACTGTTCATGATTCTATGATTCTTTTCCTTGTTCCTTCTCCTTTTACACAGGAACAAGCACTCCAGCTTCAATACGCAACACTGATGGGTGAGGGTTTGCCTCACTGTGATTGCTAAGGCCAAATAGGTGACAGGATGTATCCATATTCCCCTGATTGGTTCTTTGCTGCCTCTTACTATTCTTGGAAGTATAGCCCTGTTTCCACATTTTCTAGAATAATCACATATTAAAACCTCTCCTTTGAGATGTTTTCCTTTGAGCCTTCTGCAGCTTCATATCACTTCTTTGGGAGTTTCTGTGTGATCCTAAATATACACCCTACAGAATGACCTAAACTGCCTGTGTTGAAGACCGAGCCTTGTTTCCTAAAATGAGGGAATACTTGTGCCTCCTGACAATTTCAGACAAACTCATTATCTTCCAAACTGTTTGTGTCAAGTAAGCTTGAAAGAAATCTGGGAAGTGGGGGAAAAACCCTGGAAAACCAAGCTGGTTGATGTGAAGAACAAATTCTATTTTTACTTCCTTCCCCCACACCCATAAGCTTTTTTCCTTTTTTTTCCCCCCTGCCAGTTTGATTTTTCTAAATAACTTTGCTGAGCACATACCTTCACCTGTTAGGCAGCTCTCTGTTGGTTTTCCATCTATGTGCTCATATCTGTTTCACCCCTGTTGGAATCTCAGTGTCTATGGGTATAACAATTTCCTTTTCCACTTCTACTGATCATCTAGCATTTCTACGTGTTATCAGGCAATGGTGTGTTGACAATCCAAGTTAATAACTTATCTTCCTAAACTTAACTTTCTTATCTTGTATATAAGAACTACCAAATGCCAGAGGGAACATCTGTCACCAGATTAGAAAGGGCGGGATAATAGGAGCTGTAATTACAGATCTAATTTTGCATATATCTAATAAAAGAAAGTCAGATGTGGTAAAAGCAGATCACCAAGGAAGTCAGACTGGCCTTGTAGCCTGTATTCCTTTTGGGAAGTCATATCCTCCCAGATCATATTTTAGCATGTGCTCTGCAATGACATTTTGTCTAATAGAGAGAATGAAAAAGAGTCACAATTAAGGACATACAGAACTTTTGTCAGTAAACAACTGACAGGAGCTGTGAATAGTTGCACAACAGGCTGTATAATTGGGACTCAGACATAGAAAATAGACAAAACTAGATTTGGATTCTGGGAACAAGGCTAAGTCCAGTTTTAGTTTATAGACCTGCAGAGTTTGAGAACATCTTACACAGAGTTTCCAGAGAGACAAATGAAGAGAACTGTGAACAGAATTTCACTGAGAAATCAGACATGCACAGAGACTTGGAAACACTATCTGTTTACAATCTTAGTTATAAAATAAAGAATTGTGATAATTTAAAAAAATGTTAAATAAAACGTGAGAAAAAATAATTCGAGAAACAGATACTAATTCTGCTGGTAATATGGCAGGTCTAGACATGAAAATAAGCAAACGTTACTGCCTAAAAATTAGCTAGTGCAATACTTGCTACACAGTGTTGTCTTGTAAATTGGACAGGGGAAGATCATTTTTACAGAGCTCTAAGATATAGGATAAAATCCTATTTAATCAAAATCAATTTTTAAAAGTCCCATTGCACACAAAGGAGCCAAGATTTTACCCTTACTTTCTGCTTTTGGACAGCAGCAGGATTAATAGGAGAAAAAAATAAAATAATTTTAGGGTTTAGGTGTGATTTAAGAGGGAAGATTAATCTTTAAATATGAATGATTACTTTGGAGTTAACAAAATGCTTTGTATATTTAAAAGCTGTAAAGCTCAAGTTGAATCAAATGACAACCATCGCATAAAAGCTTACCACGAAATAACAGGGTGAAATTAAGGTAACAAGTGTTTTGTCTGAGTATTGGTAAAATCTTCGTACTGTGAATTGAGCAATGCCATGTGGTAAGCTCATTCCTTTTGCTGGGATTTGTGCTAGGATGCGGCACAGCATCTTAGCTGCACTAAGGGGTGATGCTGTGGGAAGAACATGGGGCTGCTGAGGGTGGAAGAGGCTCCAAAGGTCATCTGGTTCAGCTTCTTGCTTCAAGGAGGTCTGATTTCAAAGCCAGATCACTTTGCTCAGGAATTTGTTCAGTCACCTTGGCAATCTCCAAGGATGCAGATTGCACAACATTTCTGGGCTTTCTGTCCTGTCCTTAAACCACTCACATGGCAAGGTTTTTCTCCTATATCCAACTGGAATTTCCCTTAATGCAACTTGTGACTGTTGCGTCTTGTCCCTCTGCTGTGTGCTTGATCTGATACATCTCTTTTGTCTCTTAACTATCCACAAGATCCACTTTTTAAGATTCTTGTGCCCTCATACGAAAAGGAAAGTTTGTGTGTAAGATATTAGATGTTTCACACACAAATAGTAGTGGAAAATAATTTGCTAGAAAGCTGAGTGCCAAGAAGGATGAGCAGTTGAAAGCAGTATAATCATGACATGCTTCCTACCACTTTTCAAAATGTGCTCAGAGCATGTTTTGGTTTGGGGTGTGGGTTTGCAGGTCAGAAGTAGCAACTCTTTAAAAAATCATGGCAAGAATACTTCACAGCTCTGAAACAGGCATCAGAGAGCTTGTGAGAAATACCACAGCCACATGAGTTCCTGTTCCTCATGCCCGCAACAGTGAAACATGGTAATACCACTACAAGTCAGGTAAGGAGCATCTGCAGTGTGGGCTTGAAGAGCCATAGAAGTGGAGTGGTTAAACTTCCCAGGCTGCTGGGGTTGTGAAAGGCTGGTGTTGTGAATATTTTCATTATTTAATGAAAATACGGTTATCAAATACCCAACACCTTCAGAAGTTTTGTTGAGACAACCTCTGGTTATACATGCTGATATCCAGTCTTGTATTTTTTCTTTTGCTGTTGTCTCTCCCAGGGATCATTTTAGCTGGAATTATGCTTATGTGTGCAAAAGAGGTCTGTATTTGAAATCCACAATCCCTCTCCTTTTCTACATGCTAGCCCACAAGTGATAGCTCTGTAGGAGGGAGGTAGAAGCATCATATTAAGTAGGAGACAATTTCTATAAATGTCCTAAGATCTTCACCTACTTCAATGTTGCTGCAGAGTTAGGTAATTAATAAGGATACAATTTGGCTGAAATTCCCTTATTCTGATATCCTGCCTTGAATGAGTGGATTTTTGTCATAATGCTTTTTAGATATGTCATGGCATGTATTTTTTTTTTTATATATATTGTTATATAGGATCTGCTATGCATATTTTTTGAAGTATATGGATAATACTTTGCATATACAATCTGAAATCTAAATCTTCCTGTCAGAAAAAAGTCCAGAAGATTTCCACTGCTTTCTACTAAGAATAAAACTACAAAATTTGGTATCTTTATGACCTTCTTCCCCACCATACTCTGACAGATGCAGACACATTTGCAAAAGGTATTACAAGACAGGAAACTGAAAATTTTGAGTGTTGTCTTCAGTATATATATATTCAAAATTGAAAACAGTTTGATAAGCAGTAATGATTAATTTCTCTATTACTTCTATTTATCTTTTTCAATAATCACACTATGAATTTATCTGAGACTTCAATTTTAACAATATTGCTTGTTGACTAAAAAGATTAAAAACTAAAACAACTCTTAGAGCTGCAGGATATTCATCACTTAAGTAGAAATTCTTCTGAATTGTTTTTTTGTGTGGATTCATGA
The DNA here is from genome assembly GCA_013401335.1 of Brachypteracias leptosomus. Classification (NCBI taxonomy): domain Eukaryota; kingdom Metazoa; phylum Chordata; class Aves; order Coraciiformes; family Brachypteraciidae; genus Brachypteracias; species Brachypteracias leptosomus. Next base: position 38,937 of record VYZX01011406.1, read on the forward strand.
AACTAATGTTTGTTAGCAAAGGTAAACTGCTACATCATTATAAAAACAGTGTACTAGTATTTTTGTAGGTGTAGTAAAATCATGAAGTCACTGCAGCTTTCATAGTTTCATTTTAGTTTTTAAAACATCTTCTTAAATACAGGCAACTTAAAACTTAAGAATATTGTGAAGTTTCAGAATATGAAAGCTATTTGTAACTTATTGCTAGGCATAACTTATTGCTGTTTAGATGTCAGTGGAATGGAAATACTTTTCTTCTGTCTTAACTTGCTATTGTTTACTTAGCAAGACATGTTACTGCTAAAACTTTTCCATCACATACACATGCATGGATGGAACAGGATTTTGTGATCTTAAGGAAGAACTTTCAAGTCAAATCTCATCTTTGTTTTGCCCTGTTCCTTGCTTTGTAATTTCTGTGCATCATTAAGTGGTAATGACTTTCCAAGTTTACAAGAGAACTTATCTTTTGATTTTCATTGAGGTATAGATGAGGCTTAGCTTTCTCTCTTTTGGTGTCAGAAGACTGCCAAAACATTGTACCAGGCAAGAAATAATGTCACAGTTTTGGCAGATATTAGATAAACATTAGTAAGCCATAGATAATACATTGACATTGTATATGTTTTCCTGCCTACACCTCCTAATTAGGAAATAAAGTCTGATTCAAAGGTTGGACTTGGTGATCCTAGAGGTCTTTTCCAACCTAGATGATTCTATGATTCTATTTGAGAACAGTCATTGCTGTAAAGCATAAAAGGAGTCTGACTGTACAGCTAGAATAAAAGCTGTAAGACTGGAGTGAAAACTCTAGGAAACAGAGCAGTGCAGCAGCCTCTGAAAAAGGATGCCTAAGGACATCGTGGAGAAAGGAGTTGCAGCATGTGGGGTACAGTTATACAGTCAAGGGACAGCTGCTATGAATGAGACTAACTGCAACAATGCTGTGCTGTTTATGGAGGCAGGAGGCCTGATTTGTGCTATTACTTCACAATTCTTGTTATGTCTCTTAAGAAGAGGAGAAATCTATTGCTTTAGGTGATCCTTCAGTGGTGTTTCTCCATTCCTTCCCATTCTGTTATTTCGTTGGAGGATAAATAAAGAGCTGTATTTTCATTGCAAATGTAAGAAATAAGTACAGTCTCTATACCTTAGTAAGCTGTGGAAATCACTTAGCTGCTTGGAATTTTTTTGAGGCATTATAATGCTCCAAGGAACTAGTGCTTTCATGCAATCCCACAGTGAAGAAGTGATACTAAAACGTATGTGTGACTGCTTCTTGTTTTCTTTTAAACAAGATAATGTGACTGACAGCAAGTGGGTCACAGTCTACAGTTTGCTCCTTCTTAATGTCTCTTGCATTGAGCACAGTCAGTCTTGAAATTTCTGAATTATCTTCTTAGCAACCACATGATCTAGACCTTTGGAACAGACTGTTTCTCTAGTGTAGAGAACAGCTTATCATTGAGTTATAAAATGCATTGGGTTGGAAGGCACCTTCCAAGGTCGTCTAGTCCAACCCCCCTGCAGTCAGCAGGGACATCTCTAACTAGATCAGGTTACTCAGAGCCCCATCAAGCCTGGCCTTGAACATCTCCAGGGATGGGGCCTCCACCACCTCTCTGGGCAATCTGTTCCAGTGTTCCACCACCCTCATTGTAAAGAACCTCTCCCTAATGTCTAATCTAAATCTACCCTTCTCTAGTTTAAAACCATTGTCCCTCATCCTATTGCTACCTGCCCTTGTAAACAGTCCCTCCCCAGCTTTCTTGCAGGTTCCCTTTAGATACTGGAAGGCTGCTATAAGGTCTCCTCAGAGCCTTCTCTTCTCTAGGCTGAACAACCCCAACTCTCTCAGCTTGTCTTTGTAGGAGAGGTTCTCCGGCCCTCTGATCATTTTTGTGGCCCTTCTCTGGACCCACTCCATCAGGTCCATGTCCTTGTGTTGAGGGTTCCAGAGCTGGATGCAGTGCTGCAGGTGAGGTCTCACCAAGCAGAGTAGAGGAACAGAATCACCTCTCTCAATCTGCTGGCCACATTTTGTTTAATGCAGCCCAGGATGCAATTGGTCTTCTGAGCTGCAAGTGCATATTGTTTGCTCGTGTCCAACTTTTGAGCCACCAGTACCCTCAAGTCCCTTTCTGCAGGGCTGCTCTCTAGCACGTCATCCCCCAGCCTGTATTGATAGTGAAGATTGTCCTGACCCAGGTGCAGGACCTTGCACTTGGCCTTGTTGAACCTCGTGTGGTTCACATGGGCCTACTTCTCAAGCTTGTCTAGGTCCCTCTGGATGGGATCCTGTCCCTTTGGTATGTCAGCTGCACCAGTCAGATTGGTGTCACCTGCAAACTTGCTGAGGGTGCACTGTCTATATCATTGATGAAGATATTAAACAGCACTGTTCCCAGTACAGACACCCGAGGGACACCAGTTGTTACCCATCTCCATCTGGACATCGGTCTATTGACCACTACCCTCTGGATGTGACCATCCAGTCAATTCGTTATCCATCAAACAGTCCACCCATTGAATCCCTATCTCTCCAATGTAGAGAGAAGGATATTGTGGGGGACCATGTCAAAGGCCTTGCAAATGTCCAGATAGATAACATCCATTGCTCTTCCCTTGTCCACTGATGTAGTCACTCCATTGTAGATGGCCACTAGGTTGGTATTCTTCTTAGCCAAATAATTACTCAATCTTTAGATGAAACACTTCTTAACACCTAATACGGTCTACATTTTAAAGTAAAAATCAGATAGTTAGGGGAAGAATCCTGACCTAAGTCAGAGGACATCCAAAAATATAATGCCAAAGCTGCAGCAATGAATAATCTTTTGGACTCAGCCTTTCCATACAGTACCATCATCAGCAAGGAAAGTGAGACTTTGTGTTCTCTCCAGGCTGTAACCTCTTCTGTTTCACTGCTTTGCCTCTCCTAGCCTCTCTTTTTCCCTAGCTCCTCCTCACTCTGAGAACCAAAAAATGAAAAAGAAAGCCTAAACTTTCATCTTAAAATCTAATAATCAAACAAACTGAACAACAAGGACAAAGAAGATGTTTCTTCTCCTTCGGAAAACAGCCTTGAGTATGTGAACCGCAGCAAATCAATGTCAACAGTTGCAGGAATCGAAAGCTCATTGCTGATTGTTGCTAAAAATCAAAGGCTGATTGTGTACCCCCCTAAAAGCTGGATTTGCAGCCTGGCTAAATATATAAATAAATAAACAAACAATGCATCCTTGATCTTGGGGGAGAGCCCAGATCAAGTGAATGGCACAGTGACATCCAGTCTACTCTATGTCACTACAAAAGCTCTTGCTGAGGAGGTTGCATAGAATGAAATTACATGAAATGATGAAGAGATGGAGGATTAAGGGGTAAACACAGATTTGAATCTGAGTGCAAGTTGAATGCATTTAAGTCCAGCTAAGTTGCAAAAGTGGCTGCCCAAGGTTAGCTGTCTGACATGCAGCTTTTAATGTAATTAAAATGATCACTGTATTTGCTCTACCTCTAAAATATAAGGGTGATTTCCAATTGCACTGCACTCTTCTGCCTTGCAGAAGACCAGAATGCAGCCCATGAAAGGTCCAGTAGGTGCTTCAGTCTCTTTTGAGCATGCTGCTTGCAGCACGTCCTGTCACAGATATCCCCGCTATGTGTTGGGGAAGGCTGGCTTGAGCACCCCAATACTGGGAGGTGTCATGAGGCTGACCATGGCTTAGTTAACTAACACCAGTCTGCAAGCTGGTGTACTGGTTGCTGTATCACCAGGCTAGCTAGATCTGTCAAGGAGCCTGTTTCCAGGCAGCTGTTGAAGCAGGAACAGTTTTCTCTACAACTTACAAGAATGAGCCCTGAAGATGTGGGCAGTATTCAAGGCATGTGATCTGTTTTATCTCAGCTGCAGCTCCACATTCTGGTAGAGAGTTTCTTTTGGGCTGGGATCACACTGCATAATGCAGGGAAAAAAGGCTGTTGGACTCAGTCAAGGCTTATTGGGACAGATTCATAAATAGCTCTGATGGCAAAAGAGAAGAAGGAGCTTAGCAAAAATATCTGAAGTGGCCATGAAGATTAGTGTAAGATAGTTCTTCCTGCCCTTCCAGAAATGTTCTCCTTCATTCCCTGCTTTACACATACAGCAGCAGAACTGTGCATGGACCTTCCTAATACCATGCCCTGAAAGGTACTATCTCTACAGAAGGTGTGAAACCCATTAATGTCCTCATGTTTTGATCATGTAAAAGAGTTTCCTTGTTAAGGTTTTAACCAGATCTGCTTTAGCCGGATCTCATACAGACTGATATGATTCAAAGGCATTTTGCCACCAGCAGTCTTCCTGGATCAATGGGGTGTTGGTGGAATTTTTTTCTTTCATAATGAACTCTCTTTTCTCTTTTCTGGTGTCCTTGAAAGCCCCTGAAGAGAAGGCAAGATGTACTGGCAATTCATTTCTCTTTGTCTATGCATGCCATGGGTTCTTTGCTTGCTCTATTAATCTCCGCATGTTTTAACACTTTTTTTTACCCTTGCTTTTGGAAAGCTATCAGGACTTTCTTGTACCATCTTGAGTTCTCTTTTTAGCCAGGAAGCATGTGTAGTCTTGACTTTGCTTTCTTGCAAAGATTTTCTGCTTTTTCTCTTTGGGTTTTTTTTTTCTCTTTTTCTATCCCCCCTTGGTTTTTTTTCTTTTCTGCCTTCATTTTCAAATGTCATACAGAGGGGAAGCTGCTAGTATTGGGAAAACATAGGCAAACCATCCATGTCTAGCTGTATTTTCTGGAACAGTGCTCGGGTGTTGCCATTTTGGGGAGCAGCAGTGCCTGTCTGGGCTTTGTTCATAATGTCAAATTGGTTTATACTCTGTTTTGTTTCTGAGTCTTGATCTCCACACTTCTTCCAGAATGCATGTTTTTGCCTTGCCCACCCTGCATTTGAATTCTCTTTTGTAAAAGCAAAATTAACACACACGAGTTGATTTTCACGTATGGTTGGCTTGCATAACAGTACACAATCTGTGTGTTTGCTGATACTTTCTGTGCAACTTCTATACTTTGTAGTCACTTTCACAGGCAAAGTTGCTGGCTCATAGTGAGATGCTCTCCAGCACTTCTTGAATAAACCTCGTTCAGATTACTCATAGTCAAAGAACTACAGAGTAACTACCCCATGTCTCCTCTAATGCTTACTGTATACGCCCAAACTCAGATGCTCTACCTGTTGCCTCCTGGTTTTGGACAAATGTAATTCCCTCGATGGTGTCTCTACATCAATTTGATTTTATGATTAACAGTAAAAGTGGATCAGCTTTTGCCTCAGTTTTGTGTAGTGTGACTGCTGCTGCTTCTTTCAACTGCCTATTTCAATGAGAAGACTTTTATAAATGATCCCCTTGATTTCTGATTGGTTTCTTGCCTCCATGCTCAACCTGTTTAACTCTTCAAATGTACTGAGAAGCCACATCTCCCAGTGAAAATCATGTGACCTTGAAGATGCCTAACTTTTAAAGAAAATCACAAGATTTTCTTTCAGCAGTATTTTCAAGGGGCACTCAAACATGTCCTTTCACCAAAAGCTGAAGTCTAATTTTAGTCCAACTTTTTGGCATACATGTAGATCCAACAGATTTCTGAGACTGGTTATATATATTTTCATAGTGAATTGTCTGCTTAATCCTGAAGAATATAAAAAGCTGGAGATATAAGCTGTTACATTGCTGTTTCCTCTTCCTGCAGTTCGAATATTATTTTGCCTTTTTATATTTTTTTTTTTTCATTTTTTTGTCTTCTTAATTGTGATACAGTATATGCTTTTACTACAGATGAGATAAGATAAGATGAGATGAGATGATAGAATCATAGAATACCTCAAGTTGGAAGGGACCTGTAGAGATCATTGAGTCCAACTCCCTGCTCCTGTGTCGGGAGTACTCCATGATCACTTCCCTGGGGAGTCTGTCTCAGTGACCCATCACCCCCTCAGTGAAGAACTTTTTCCTGAAGTCCAATCTGAACTTCCCATGGTGCAGCTTCTGTCCATCTCCCTGCATCCTATTGCTGATCACCAGAGAGAGCAGATGAGCACCTGCTGCTTCTCCACCCCCCTTCAGGAAGTTGTAGGCTGTGATGAGGTCACCCCTCAGCCTTCTTTTCTCCAAGCTGAGCAAACCAAATGACCAGACACTCCCCCTAAGTCTTGTCCTCAAGACACTTCATCGTCTTGGTTGCCCTTCTCTGGACACGCTCCAATAGTCTGATGTCCTTCATCAATTGAGGCACCCAAAATGCACACAGTACTTGAGGTGGGGCTGCACCAGTGCAGGGTAGAGTTGGACAATGGGCTCCCTTGACCAGCTGGCTATGTTGTGCTTGATGCACTCCAGGACACATNGGCTATGCTGTGCTTGATGCACTCCAGGACACATCTGACCCTTTTGGCTGCCAGGACACATTGTTGACTCACATTCAACTTGATATCAACCCAAACCCTCAGATCTCTTTCTTCAGGGCTGATCTCCAGCCTCTCATCCCCAAATTTGTATGTGTAACCAGGATTGCCCCATCCCAGATGCAGTATCCAGCGCTTGTGTCATCAGCAAACTTCCTTAATATACATTTAATTCCTGTGTCCAGATCATTTATAAAAACATTAAAGATCAGTGGCCCTAAAATCAAGCCTTGGGGAGCCCCACTGGTGACTGATGTAACCCCCTATTTATTATATAACCTATTGAGGTTGACCCATCAGCTAATTGTTCATCCAAAGTACCATGGACTTGTTTTGCTGCTGGACACTTTGTCCAGCAGGATATTGTGAGAGACAGTATCAAATGCTTTGCTAAAATCTAAACCCACCACATCTACTGGCTTCCTTGGTCAACTAGATGGGTGACTTTGTCATAAAAGGAAATTGAATAAATTGAATAATTACCAGAGATGACCTGTGGTAGCACTGGAACTCCAGTCCTGTCTTACCTGACTACTTCACAACACAGTATGTGTTTATCCTCACAAAAGAACTATCCCTGTGGAATTGAAAAGTGTCTTTGTTCCCGGCAAATGGGGAACAAAAGCATAGATAGCAGAATGATGATGGTAACTGAAAGCTGGAATAGCATGAAAGAAACTGCCTCAATCACCAAGAAAATTTATTTTCAAAAGAAATGCAGATTTTTTATTTTTTTTTCTGAAGACATGTTTGAAAAATAGTAGTTTTGAAACTGTTAGTTTTTTGACAATTTCTAACTAAATTTTTGCCAGGAATCCAGTTACTGACTGGCAGGTCTCCTATACCCCCTGCCAGGAAGTTGGGAGCTCAGGCTCATTGTTGTGCTGACAGAGCCAGATTTTCATCAGCTTCTTGGTTTCCAGATTTTCGACTTAGACCTGTATCCCCAGACATCCCATGAGGAGATGAGGTTAAGTTTTTTTTTTTAAATATTAATTTTTCTTTCAGGTCAATGCAGAACTAAAATAATCAAGAGACCAACTGGTGGAAAAGTCACCACTAAGGAATATAATTAATGCAATGTCTTATATATTGTTGCATAATATAGAAACCTACTCTATCTCTTTTCCTTAAGCAAATGCTTTAAATACAGTAGGAAGAACACCACATCTTTTAGTAGTGCCTCCATTATACTTTCATTATATGCATAAAAATGACAGACTGTCCTTGTGTTTCCTGAAAGACATAATGGCCTGCAAGGGTGGGAAGTTCTTTCTCCCCAGCTCATTCAGTGAATTTTATTTTCAGGGAAACACATAGGACTAAATTTTCTTTGTCTCATCATAAACTCAACTAAAAGTGGAAATAGATTTTAAAAACCACAACAAATAAACCAGTATTCAAGCCAAACTGATATTCTGATTTGTGGCAGTTCTTCCAACAACTGGGATAAAAAGTCAGCCTAGGTCCACAACAAATACATTTTTTCAACATTTTCCCAATATTTTCCAACAAGGTGAAAGATTGCAGAAAATATTTTTGTGGCAGTTTAAACTTACAAGAGCTCATACTTTGCTAATATTTCACACAATATTGCATTTTGGTTGTGAATATTTTTCAGAATTAAACAAAACATTGGAGGGAATTTCCTAGCTAAATATCAGTGAACAGAAAAATAAATCCCTTCTGCAGGCAAAACAAATACAATCGCCTCTTTCCATGCTCAATTCCTTCTTTTCTGGATTCTGATATAAACAAGTTAGCTACTTTAAAATTATATTTAAATGTTAGAAATATTGTACATTGCTACTATAAGTTTTGGCCACATTATCTTACCCAGTTCTCTTCAGGCTATTGATGGAATATTATTGCCAAATGCTTTAAAAAATCTGTCCAGGCATGTTAGACTGGAAGCTGTTACGGGCAAAGCACATCTGAACAGGCACTTATTCTTGTGCCTTGTTGGAAGGAGAGGTTTGAAAATTTGGGCACAGAGGCACTTATCACTTGTAAACCAGGAGACAACCGACAAATACACAAAACTATTGATATGAGCTGTCATGCCATTCAAGCCAGATGGCCTAGATATGAGGATTTATAGTTTTTCACACACCTCCAATGTTCTTAGCGCTGTATAATAAACAGAAAAAGAAGTCATGATCCTGCCCCTATCTTTCTTGGAAGTCTGTATTTGAAACAGCATGCCATGTCCAGGGATGTCCACCTGACTATACTGCCTGTCACCTGAGAATGCTAGCAAATCTTTTATTTTACTCTTGTTTCTAAATTTACTACAGGAACATAACTTCCAAGAGAACACTTTATTTTTGAACTGAACTTCTATTTAAAGCCTTTCTTTTCTAAATTTGATCTTCCTCTGCATCCTGGTTGAGAGTGCAGCGTATTCAAAAATGTCATAGCATGGTAGCTTTATGTTGTGAACTTCAGGCTAATGAATGCTGCTGTCACAATGCTATTTTTGAGAGTGAATTTTCTCCTGCTGCTTATCTTTTTACTGAGCCATCTGGCAGATTGAGGATGCTAACCAATGGAGCTGTGCTGTGCCATGCATTAATATGGATCTCATGAATCACTCAACAGGTCAGATTTAGAAAAACAAGACTTTTGCAGCAGACTTCCACTAAAAATGCAATGTCTGGCTAATTAACAGGTCCCCTCCCTGCCAAAATGTGCAAAAGGAGTACAGGAGTAATGTCTCATCAGAATAAAACAGAGGGATGGGAATGATAAGGGCTTGTGGCTGTTTAAGGGAGATGGTGTTGCAATATGACTTGGTCAAAAGTGTTGCTCTCTTTCACTTCAAAGGTCCTCAGTGCAAAAGCATCCATGATGAAACTCTCTGTGCAATGAGTTAAAGCTGCCAAAGGGCAGCCAGACTTCCTAGCTGTTAAAGATATTGTGTATGTGCAAACATTGCCCTTGCATTGTCTGTGCTAGCCAGTGTTTCTTTGATTCCTGTGGTGCGGGGCAGCTGTAGAAAGAGGAGCCAAGCCTCTGTGTCTAGCTGCTGGGCTGTGAGCTGGCAACAACCTCAGAGTCCAGGGAAGGAAGAAGTGAGCTGTAAGCAGCTGCTTTTGAATAGACATGACCGAGTGGAACTGCACTTCCATGAAAGGTACAGTGAAGTCATGGCTGGGTTTCTTCTGAGTGGTGAAATTACCTCAGTGATCTTTCAACAAAGACCCCTGTAAATACCAGAGAGACCACAGGGAAATATTTTGAGATGTCTGTCTTGACTCCTGTTCCCATTGAGGAACTGGCCCAAAAGCTCCTATATTTACTGATGGGAGGCAAAAAAGATGAGAAAACATATCCTGGTTTCTGCCTATCCCTCTCTTCCTTTTGCTCTGGGAAACATCAAACATGTACCCAAAAGTATCCAAATCTAGGAGGAAAGGTTTCAAAGCCAAGTTAGGATTGTGCTCCCACTCTTTGAAAAAAACAGGATGGACAGTGGCACTCACACTCTTTGCAGTGCTGGGGTTTTGCAATGGGGCTGATGTTTCTCCTTCCCTAGCACAGGGAGGGCAGCGAGGCGGTGGCACCATCAACCCCTAGCCCCTCAACTAGATCAGGGAAGGAGTTCCCTTTCCAACTCCTACACATGATGGGCTGAAATCTAACTGCTCATAACTTGTGTCACCCTAAGGACTATGGATCATGAAATTGTGCCGACAAAATTTCTAGCATCAGCTGCCTCAGCAAACTGTGATAGTTGACCATGAGAATGGGAATGACTCATTATTTTAATCTGTTTCACATTTGCAACTGTTATCGATTGAATAATATAATACCTGCTGCCTTATCTTCCTTCCTCCAGCAAAGTGGCAAAATGAGACATTTTTACAGTGCTCGAATAGCCTAAATGAGGTCCTTTTGCCCCTTTTTAAAGCTTTTCTTTCACTGTTCTACTTCCTCATAGTTTGTTCCTCTGGTTTTGAGTCTCTTTAGCTGTAGCTCATGTTTTGTAGCATTCATCTAACACATATACATGTGCATAATTTAAATGTTTTCATGTATTTTGTACACAACCTGTGTTGCTATTGGGCTGTGGCCCTTGTTCCCGAGAGCACAGCAATGCTCCACTGAGCTCACAGGTGGCTCAAATGTTACAGTACCTTTTTGTCTACTTTTTCCTTCTTTGTGGGTGATTACAGTAAGCATTTCTTCCTTGGATCTCACACTGCCTTTGGGAAAGCATCCAAAATATCATGTTAGGAGTATGGAAATGAATATGAGTTTCAGCATATTAAGGAACTTTGTGCTAAAGGAAACTGGTGGGATGCTTTTTTTACCCAAAATCATGTGAAGGCTCAGGATGATTTTTCCTCTTCTGTGTGAAAACCCCTCTTTTCCTATGTAGGTGCATGAGCCAAAGTCTTTCTGGACATGCTGTGAATGCAAGACTCATTTCCAGAAATCTGGGAGAGTGGTTATGCCCTTTGAGGGTGAAGAAGCCATTCAGAAGTCACATTTACCATCAGGGAGTACATGCTCTATAAAATCCTTCAGTATAATAAAACCAGGTAATGGAAATGCCACGTTGGCTGTTTCTTTTTGATGTTGAACAATTGCCTAATGAATGGTGTCATAAACTAGCTTTCTAATGTGGGGTTTTATGCCTTTTGCACAGCTTAATTCTCATTAATGATCAACCTTCAGTTGCAGAGGATATAGTACCTGGCAGCAAAGGCTGAAGTCCTGAGGGTTGTGTTTGGCACTCCTGAGGCCCCTGTCTCTGCAATCCCCAATACCTAGGCAGGCAGCATGAACACGGGCTGTTGCTGCCTCTACAAAGGGATCAAGTAGGCTCCCTGTTGTGCCTGGGTCTCTCTCACCTGCCCTGGTCTGAGTGCATCCTTGGACATACCTGACCACTTCTGTGGCTAATTTGACCATTTCTGCATGCCCAGGGGCATCCTATGTTGTGCAGTTGAATCAACTCTCTTCTTCCTTGGTTATTTTTAGTCAATGGAGGTTGTTATCACCTATGCAAGACCAGTATCTCCCAAAGGATTACAAATAGCGGTTCCTCCCCTACAGACCAGTGCTCTGGTACATGCTAAAACAACATAGGTGAGAACAGAAATGAGGTGACAACATGGAGAAAGAGCTAACACGTAAGCCAATGACAGTGTAGTTGTCTTTGGGTAGCCGAGTACACAGCTCAACACCTGTTTGGGTTTTTTGGCCACTTCTATGGACAACGGAAGAAGTACTGAACTGGTGTACCATTCACTCCTAATCCCGCTTTTTTATTAAATGCCACATGATTTGGTTTTGCAATGGGCAAACAAGACTGAACCAAAAGGAAATAACTTTGCAGAGGCTGGTTTGCTTATCAGAGAAATTGACTTGCTCTGCCTTTAAAAGAGCTGGTGATTTATTGTGTTTATCTAGCAGACAGTAAGTTGAAGCAATTTAAAGTAGTTGGCCAAGAAAATCTCCAGCATATTGTACTTCCCTGCAGGTGGAGAAGGCATGTGCAAACATGAATGAACACCACTTAAGGCCTTATTCCTGATCTTGCACATTCCTACACAATCGCTCTGCTTTACATGTAGTCAAACTGAATAAATGGCCTGTCTTGAATTACATTTTGGATAAACTGGATGTGTAATGTATCCAGCCAGCTTTGGTGTTCATGCCTGTCACTTGTATAACTGAGCAACATGTTTCTTAGGCATTGTCAGGTTCAGAGACATCTCACAAGGACAATATGTTCTTATAAGCAAGTAAGAAATGTAGTGAAGAAAGATGGCAGGGAGGAGGGAAATCAGTGCTTGATAGGTATATTATCTGTATTGTATAATCATTTCAGTTCAGTTCAATAAGGGAAATCCATTCAGGATTTAACTATCTTCTGCATCTCTTCAAAACACACTGTGATAGTAACAGAGGCCAGAAATTATTCTACTATTCTGTCATCCTTGGATTACTTCCTGCCTTAACACTCTGGGGAATGGAGTAGCTCAAGTCTTAACCACTATTTTTCCTGAAATATCTCTTTTTCATAGTGACAATGACTAATACCCTCTTTCTTTGCATGCACTAGACCAGAGTGGCCCTCTCCCACCTTTGCAGTAACATTGGTTCCAGGAGTGAAGGCAGTAGCTTTCAAAGCATTAGAAGCCACAGCCCAAGCAGATCAAAATATCTGAGTAATGTGAATGTTAGTTGTAGATTTGCAGTTATTTCTCGCATTCAAGTTCAAGATCTACAGTCTGGCAGAAGGATACAGAAAGGCCATACTTCAAGCAAGTCACAGATCTATAGCATCAAAACTTGTTCCACACAGCAACGAACCTTTTCCCCTCCCAGTCCCCTCTCCAGTCCTGTCTTCTTTCCCCAGGCCTGACAGCTTTGCACCTGCTTTGACAAGATTTCTTTTGTTGCTCTCAAACCACCTCAGATCTTTGGAGGTAACTCAACTGCTTCTTCCTTCACTTTCTTGTCCCACTACACAGAAGGCTATCAGTGGAGGTCACAGCTATTATATTCAGGCTTTTTTATCATATTAAACTGTCTCTCTTCATCCTAGTGCATCACAAAGGTCAAAACCAATGGTCTTTCTCCTCCCAGTAAAAGGTGAAGAGCACAAGTAGGTCTCTGCACAAGAGTAAGCAAGTCCTTCCTCCAAAAAAAAAGGGCCATGGTGTCAGTCACAGCTGGCATAATAATTCTGTCTTCCATGAAATCAAGCTTATTTCTGTCAGTGCTTAAGTCTCAGCAAGGTTCAGTTTCCATGGAAAGTGTGAGTTTAAAAAAGAGATAAATTGACAAGAAAAGAGAAAATGAAAGTGTCCTCTGCTTTAGGTCTAAGCTCTGTACATTTCTTAAAAACTCTCACTAGTCCTCGTTCTTTAATGCATTTCAAGGTGTATCTGCTCATATTCATAGGCAGTACTCCAATACCCAAACACAGACCAGATGCACTTGCATATTTTGGGATAAAAAGTTTTAAGAGCACAAAGCTGATGATTCTAATTTGCCTGTTTTGACCTCCTCAGTGGTGCCTCTGTCCTTTTGTTCACTAATGTGATACTTTTGGAGGACTTTTGACTTAACCTAAAGATGACTTTGTACTTCTATTACTCAAGAGCTTAATATCTTCAATATTTTTCTTAAAAAGTAAACAAATGCAAGTTGTTGTGGTTTAAGGTTT